>JANZLQ010000008.1:26812932-26829348 GCA_026212715.1 Elanus axillaris
ACCCCCCCCCCCCACTACCAAAACCTTGCCACAGAAACCCAATCCACTCCCACAAAAGTGAGAGGAGTGGCTGATACATCAGACTTGGTTGTGCTGCTATTTAAAAAGGACCTCCCCAGGATGGTGAAATGTAACCTCATAGAGTTCAACAAAGGAAAATGCCAAATCCTGGAGGAATAATCCCAGGCACCAGTATATGCTGGTGGCCAGCCACCTGGAAAGCAGTTCTGCAGAGAAGGACTGGGCATCCTGGTGGACAAGTTGAACATGAGTCAGCAATGTCTGCTTGCAGCAAAGGCAGACCATAGCATGCTGAGCTGCATGAGGAAGATCATTGTCAACAGATTGAGGGACATGATCTTTCCCTTCTACTCAGTTCTACTGAGGCCACACTTGAAATGCTGTGTCCATTTCTGGGCTCCCCAGTAAAAGAGAGACATGGACATACTGGAAGGAGTTCAGCAAAGGGCCAGAAGGTGACTAAGGGACTGGAGCACCTCTGATAAAAGGAGAGGTTGAGAGCTGGGACTGTTCAGCATAGAGAAGAAAAAACTCTGAGGGGTCTTGTCAATGAATATCAATACCTTTTGGTGGACCAAAGAGGACAAAACAAGGCTTTTCTCAGTGGTACCCAGTGACAGGACAAGAGGAAATGGGGACAAAGTGAAGCACAGGAGACTCCATCTGAACATCAGGAAACACCTTTCTACTCTGAGCGTGACCAAGCACTGTAACAGACTGCCCAGGGAGGTTGTGGAGTTTCCATCTGCGGAGACAGTCAAAACCTGACCAGTCCAGGGCAACCTGCTATAGCTCATGCTGCTTGAGCAGGAGGGTTGGACTAGATAATCTCCAGAGGTATCTGCTGGCCTCACCTGTTGTGTGATTCTATGATTCAGTAATGCTGGTTATCAAAGGAAAGAAACATTACAGAAAAGTTGCAGCTCTGTGCATATTTTCTTAATGTTCCACACAGCTTTGTGAAACCTGCAAGTGCTTTTGATAACACAGTGTTAAGGCATTAATAAAATAAACCCCAGAGCTACATTTTAAGTTCAGATATCAGTCTTGACCCAGTCAGTCCCTAAGCTGATGAGTAACCCAAGGAATCATGGTGAGTGACAGACAAGCCTTGCACAAGTTTCCTCTGCTCCCTGCCAGCCCCTGAATTCAGAGACCAAAGACAATCTTATCAGCAAACACTCACTCTGCCCAGCTCTACCTTGCCTACACCAGACCTCCACACTGTGTGCTAATATGTGCTCTGATTTCCCACCTCTCCCTTCAGCAACTGAGGATGGAAACAGTAAATGCTTTTCATTGGAGGTGTGTATCTCCAAACTGTGGTAATCCAGCAGAAGGAAATAAAAGCTTCCCCTGACACTTAGGGCATGGACTGAGCTGTAGATTGAGCCACAGTCTGTCCTCAGAGTTCTAACATTATTTTGTTGGCCAAACCAGGTACATACTGTATTCTGCCTAGCAATTTTGGAAGGCCTATTGTCAGCAAACACTCACCAGACTATTCTATGCAGCATCCTTGCCCAAGCCCTTATTTATCTTGCATATTTTAATTAAATCATTTCACTTTCATGTCAGTACTAATTCTGAAAGAGCACTCAACCGGTATTTGTTTATAAAATGCTTGTTGTAAGCGAGGCATTCATTAAGATTTGCCTGATAATCTACACTGTTCATTATCACAAAGCAATTGCTATTGCTATATCATTAAGCTTTAAATACTTTGCTCTCTTTATCTTTGCTAGTGATACATGCTTTAAATTATCAGAAACGTGCTGCATTTTTTCCCCTTAGCTGACACAAATGCCATTTCAGAGGCTTCTGCTGTAACAGTAAGTATCCCAGAAAAAAGCCTCTCTGAACATCGTTCCTTTCTTTCGAAAGCCTTTTCTCTACATACTCATTAGCTGAGTAAACTCAAACATAAACCACAGCTATTCTCCAATGAGAAGCCACAATCTCTGTTGTCAATGAGAATCATATACTTTCTTAACAATACATTTAAATTTATTGATTTAAGGAATTCTCCTTATTTTGAAACAGTCTCCATAACATACATCAGGAATCATTTTGGAAAAGAAACAGAACAAATTGATTCTTTCCTCCTCCACACAGTATATCCATATTTAGAAAAAGACAGGCTCCATAATACCTTTTCCAAGTGGGAAGCCCTCAACAAAATGAAAAATAAATGTGCTTTAAAGATATTGAACTGTGATTTTCCTTGGAAAGCTTCTATGTTTCTTTTACTCTACTAGAACAGGAGTGAGTTTATCTGAATGACACAGATAGGTGTAAAAATTGTTTAGGAGGCTGCTCTGGCATTAAAGTTCAAACAAGCAGTGGTTCAGACTGGCTGCCATCCGTGGCTGCCAGACCTTGGATCCTGACACAGCTGGTGCACAAAGAGTCAGGATACCTGAACATTATGCTTCTGCCTGAATATAGCCCCTATTTCTCTCCTTGGTTGTACAATACTACTCCAGGTACAGTTCCTTACACAAAGTACCTGCATCGTATAGTCTCCATATCAACACTGCGTACATATTTAACTTAGCAGAGTGCATTATAGCAATTTCCATAAAAACACATGGGTGAAAAGGAAGGGCAAGTAACATAATTCAAAGTTTGGCTTCTTAGACTGATCATATATTTTACATTCAACAGTCTAAGTAAAACCAGGAATGCCCATTGGCATAGATACCTAGGAATGCCTCATCTTACCTTAACTGTCCTCATCATACCTTACTTCACCTTGTCATACCTCGGCATGCCCCTTTCCTACCTCAACAGGCTATCCACTGTAGCCTTCTCTTTGCTGCATTGCTTTTCTTTGGGCACCTTCCACTATGAGAGACTTGGAAGCAGAAATATACACAGATTAATGAGTGCACAACAATTATTGGCTAATAGGATCCAGCCAGGACAGATCAGTAATATATTTGCCACCTCTGCCATATGTACTATGTGAGTCTGCAAACCAGCCGGTGGCATGTGGAAACATCAGCCTCCATTGCCCTGCAGAACAGGCAGATCTTCAACCCTGCTGCTGTCATCTTCCACCTCTTTACATTTCCGCTCAGGGTCTTAGACCTTTTCATGTCAGTATTCTTCTGCTGAGTCCTTGAGTTACAATTACCAGTACAACAATTTCACTTCTCTCTGTTTTTTATTTTTCCTATCTTAAGTAGCTTCAGCTTATATGCTTTTTTCACAGTTCAACAACAATTTTTTCTTAGTAAAGCTGAGCCAAGGTCACACAGCTGTGCTTCACAAACCCGAGCCCTGGAGCACAAACAGCTGAACCTGTGGGCTACACCACAGGGCTACAGGCTTATACTTTTGCTTGGTGCTTACTGAACCAAATGCATAGCTAGAGCAAGCTGGAGATTATTTGTTCCATACGTACATCAACACAGCCTCCACACAGACCAAGAGCTGATTATCCAAGAAAAAAAACCCAAGCAAATCAACAAAACAAGGAAAGAAGGGCACCGTTCAGTAAATTTAGCCTAACAGGCATTGCAGAGACTGGAAGGCTCATAAAAATAGAGACAGATACACAATCAATGGTATGACTCAGTAATTGCTTTATGCATGTGAACAATGTTTTCAGAAGTCCAAAACAATGTCTGCAACAGAGATGTTAGCAAGACATAATGCTAAATTCCTCATATTCATTAAAGAATGTCATAGTGCTGGGTAATGAATTATTCTTGACACTGCTAAAGTCTTCTGTTGTCTGAAACCTTTTATCTTTGGCAGTCTAAAGTAAATGCCAGGTTGGAAATGTGTGCCTCAAATATATTCTGGCATCATCTCACAGGACAGAAATCGGCAGCTTGTTGACAGTTTTCTTAGAGCATTTCATACTGAACTAGCTGTCAATACTCAATCTAGTCAAATATCCTGCATCCAACAGTGACCTAAAGCTGAAAGTTAACAAACAAACATAATGCATCTTGCTGATTTTGTTCCCAGATGACACAATCCCTACCCTAAAGAGCTTACCCTTGATTTTGTAGTAAAGGATAGGGTAAATAGGTGCAGCAGCCTGGCATTTACAATATCAGAGGTTCTCAAACTGTGATCTGTGTACAATTGGCCAAGTGGTTTTGTCCCTTCTGTCTTATTTTCCCAGTCGCTCTAGTGCCTTAAGGGACAGCTAAAAATAAACCTTCTAGCACTCAACAAAAAGCATGTTTTCCTAAAATTGCTTTTTCACTTGTAAAACAAGTGCTTGCAAGCTGAACTTGCAACAGAAAGTTCTAAGATTCAAAGCGGGAAAGGAGCAGTCTCTGGCTCTCTGAATGAAAAATATGGTTCGGAATACAACCTCTGCATGATTTCATTTACCTCTGATAGCTGCTCTAAGTACGTTTCTTACCAACTTCCTGTGAATAAAGCTGCAAATAATTCTAAGCTTTACCATGTTGTCTCATATGGGTACCTATACTCTGCTGCAGTGCACACTCCTCCAGCCAGTTTTACTATCCATCTGCATAGCCTTTTAATGGCAAGATCACAAAAAATGGATGCAACATTCTTGATGATGAGGTGCCAGATGTACATTCTCTTATTGTTTGCTGCTGCTTCATGTGACAAGCTCATGTATATGAAATACTAGTCTACCTCCCTTACCCTCAGTGAATAGAGGGATAGTTATTCCACTGACTCCATGGGACTAATGAATGCAAACATTTGTCTGAGAATATGTACAACTCAGTGTGAGTTAGTGGCAGGATCTGGCATGAGGAAGAAGTCAGCTGTGACTAGGGAAGGCTAGAAAACATGGTGCCAATAATAATATACAGAAGGGAAAAAGCAGACTTAATGGCAGAATCCTGGGGGATGCATTTCCTCTTCCTATATCCATCCACAAGTAAAGGATGCTAATTAATTTCATGGGTCTAATGTGGTAAGGATAGTCGCCTGGAACGGTTTTCACTTAAACAGTTTCAGCTAGGATAGGTGGACATTTGTTTCACTGCTTGATTTTTAGTTACGATTTATTTTGGTTTAGTCACCAAAAGCATGTTCATGCCATTTTTAACTGGTTGTTTTACAGATTTCTGCATGAGTATATGTAGCATTCAGTGAAAAAGTGGTTTGACCACATTACTATAGCTGACTCTTCATTCCTCAGCAAGATAATAATGTAAAAATACTTCAGCATTCAGGAAATGAGATATGAGTTAACTCCTTCTGTTAAAGAAAATGCTTAATTTTCATGTGGATTCTTCTATAATATTTTATTTTGTTATTTATGTAATTCTTATTCTGGCTCTTTCTCTATTCCTGTGCATGCAAAGTGCTAACGACATCAATACATCTAAATGCATATATACCTATCTAGGTACATGTTAGGGAACTGTTAATATTTTTGCTTCATTTGTTTTTATAAAGATTTCATGGGAAATGCTATGATAACTTTCCTGCTTGCAATTTTTCAATCAGGAGTGAAATCCTTATTGTGTATTTCTCAGCTCAGTATGAAAAGGGATTTAATGGTGTCTAAAGGTGATGTATACACACCACTGTCCTATGGCCTAATCAATGATGCCAGTGGGAAAACTTCTTTCTATTGATTTCAGTGGGCTTTGAATTAGGTCTCAAAAAAAAAAAAAATTTGAGCAACTGTGAATTATGAATATTTTTAGTAGTAGGGTGGTCTTTGTAATTCAAGGCCTTACACTGCGTATGTTATGTTCAACAGTAGGTGCCAGAAGTTAGCCAGTTAAATATATACTTAAACAGCCTTAAGGTCCCAGTTGCCTCCATTAAGTTCAATATAAGATGCAGCTAGTGAGCACTTTGACAGAGGAGATGTTTTCATAGAGATATTTAGTTTGCATGTAAACCAAATGGGTGCTGTGTGCCCTACATCTTTTCAACCAACGCAGATTAAGATGAAGTTGAAAGTAGATGTTGTGATCAATGATATAAGTCATGATCATGTCTATATCAAATTTTCATGCCCTGGAGCCCAGTGTAGAACTGTGATGGCTGTGAATTAGCTGCCTATTGAATCTCACTTCATCCTGATATGTGCAAATACAAAAGGTCCTCCTATACTGCTGTCTGATAAGGGTGACATGATAAGGGTGACAAACTCATGCTGCCTAGGCTTGGATATCATGGACAGCCTTGTGACAATCTTATCATGGGGAGAAATTTGGGGAGTGAGAATAATAAGATTTCTTTCTCTAAAATATTTTATGATCAATTTTTAATAAAATAACTTTAAAGCTATATGAACCTGAAACCAGAATACACATAAACACTAGCCCTGTAACAACACCAAATAAAGGCCACTGTGCCAGCAGAAAGAAGGGTAAACAGGTATAGCTGACAAGTAAGTACAACTGTTTCTGTAGCACTTTCTATTTTCAAGGGGTTTATAATTTTTACTGAACTGTCCTTCTTGGTGCTGCAAGGTGTTTTAATGCCTGCTAACAACATCTGCAGTCTTCAAACTGCAGAAAATCACAGATGTCATTAAAGCTGTTGAGAGCGCTAGCCATTTAGGCTAAGTGGAACAAACCACTGAACTCTATACTAAAATTCTGAAACAGTAGAAGTGACTTCCCAGGGCCAGACAGAAACCTGGAAGTGAACTAATTCAGGGAAAATAAGATGGCTTCTTTTTTCCCTTGATTGTAAATCCAAAGTTGTTTCCCTCAAGCTTTGGGCAGTAGAGCCAGGAAGACAATGCCAGGAGACACTGAGATAAACATCTCAAAGCACAGCAATGAGAGGAGGCAGAAGATGAACTCCTGGGAGAACAGGACTCTCCATGAAACGTGTGGGGAAAAAAACCCATCTCAAATTACCCTGAAAAGAGTTGGAGGTCAAACTTGAAAAAAAGGCATTAAGTCTTCCAATAAATCCCCATTCTAACACATCAGAACAGGAAGATTGCTGGAAAGTCTGTTTTCTATTTTGATAAATGAGAGAGAACAGGGAACAAGCTCAAGCGCTGGACTGCTGTAGTCACTACTCTAATTCCTGGCCCATTCTTTGATTCTGTTTTGATTTGCCACAAACTCCCATCTCTGGGACAAGTTTGTCCTAGGGTGCTAAGCAAGGTAGTTGTAAGCCAGTTGGTACCACTTGGCCTTGGAACAAGGATTCATCCACTAAGCTTCTTTTACTTAACAAAAGAAGGTAGAGGCTGCAGTGACAACAGAATCAAGGAGTGCACAACAAAGAAAGGTCCAAAGCAGAAAACACTTAAGGAATGTTCTGTATCTGCATTGCACTGTGAAGGAATCTGAGGAAGTTCCCATTTCATAATTCTTGTTTATCAGAAGATCTGTCTCAGATTGAGCAATTTGCTGACTGTATTAGCAAAAGGCACTATGAAGCAAATGGATCAATTGAATAGTCACATATCATCAGTTCTAAGGGAATGTAGGGTTGAAATAGCTGAATAACTAGCCAGCATATGTCAGTTCTCATTTAAAGCTGCCTTGTTATCAGAAGCCTTGGAAGGTGGCTAATGCGGCATCAGTCTTAAGAAGTTACAGGGAAAACTGGGAAACTACAGACCAATAATAGAGCTAGCATATGCACTGAGTGAATGAGTAACTATGAGAAAGATTGCTTACGGATAAATATGACATGCTGAAAACCAGAAGAGTCTCTTTTATAAAGAGAAAGCACTTGTCATAACCATGAAAGCTACAGGAATTCCTTGAGTGGAGTCTTCAAGCAAGTAAACAGCCCACTGCGATTCCAAAAGACATTTAATAGGGTCCTTTGCCAAAGGTTGTTAAGGAGCCCAGGCTGTCATAGCGTAGCAGGGAAGGTCCTTGTGTGTATAAACAACTGGTAAAAAGGTAGTAAACAGTGTGGGAGTAAATAGTCAGCTTTCCCAGTAAGGAAAAGCTGTGAGTTGTGTCCCACAGGAATTTGCACGGGTGCTTAGACTGTTTAAAATATTCATAAGCAATGTGGAAAAAAGGGATGAAAGTATCAAGATCACTCACAATGTTAGGTATTCTAGATTGACTGTGGAGAATAGCAGAAAGGCCATATGGGCATACACATACTACTAAATAAGACAGAATCAGGCACCGTTTTCTAGCCCTGACCCAAGTACTACCAAGACTGGTAGTATCTACATTATACAGTACTTTGCATTGGATCTTATCTGATCTTCATACAGTTACCTTAAAAAATATGAACTGGTTTTGGTTTTGTTTTTTTTTAATTTATGTTCAAAGTGAATACAAAAACACGAGGGCAGTGTTACTCTGTCAAAGTGGCATTTCTCTACCAAGAAACTGGATACTTACTGTACACCCTGCATCTGGCTTGAAGCTGGATATGGATGTTGCAGAGCAAAAAGTCTGCATTACATGCTGCTGGAAAACCATGTGGGATGGAGGGAGCCAAAACTAGAGCATTCTCACCCAGCACATGCTGTCTCCAAACCATGAATGGGCATTGGTTTAGAGAGTACTAGTTGTACTATTTGGCAGGGACCAAAAGCATATCAGAAGACAGGTTAGCAGTCAAGCAGTGGCTTAATTCAGGGCTCTCATGGTCTCAGACTCTGGCATATAACTGCCCATTTTGTCATTTGTTGGCATGGGGCTCCCTGATACTCTCCCAGATGATGTCTGGGTACAGTTTGGGAGGGAAAGCAATAGAGCAGGGATGCTTTCTAGCATAACCAGCAAACTTATGCTCTGAAGACAGTATGGAGATGGACACCCTCCTTAGTCTGATTTTCACAAGCAATGCCATTTGCCTTCAGGGACAAGCAATCATATTTGATCTATTGTTTTCCAGCATAGATCCTAAACCCACTGGCACAGTGCTTGAAAGCATTTTGTGGCCTCGATTCACTTACTAGGACAAATCCAGAAGGACTACCTAACTAGGCAAGGAAATGGTGAAATTCAATATAGAGAAATTTAAAGGGAGGATCATGGGAGTGGGGAAAGCTCCTAACTTCATGTACGGAAGAATGAGCTCTGAACTGACTAATAATTACAGAGGTATGATATCCTGGTCTTTATAGACCCAGCTCAAAATCACCTTAAGTGTTCAGTAATAGTTGGGGGGAAATTAAAAAAAAAAAAAAGCAAAAATCAGGAATAATTAGAAAGGCTCATAGCAGGATGAAAAGCACATTCAAAGGTATGGAACAGCTTCTGTACAGGTCTGGAAAAGAGAGTATGATATGACATAAGTCTGTAAAACCGCAAGTGGTCCAGGAAGCTGTATAGGATAGGTACAGCTAGCTCTTCTAGTACCAAATCTACAGGTCATCAAATGAAAATAGTAGTTGGTAACTTCAAAACAAATGAAACACAGTGATTCTACACACACTGAGGTTTTAAACTGCCAAAACCCTTGCTCCACAGCCCTCACTGTAGATGGGTTAGGGAGCAGCTGGGCGACTTCACAGAAAAGAAATCTCTAAAGTAAATCTTGGTTCTGAGCCAGTTGGTAGGAGAATACACAGGGAAGTATCAAATACACTTGTTCTGTTCTTAATCTCTTCTGCAGGCCTCCAATTTTGGCCACCATCAGAGACTGTGGCAGATGGACCTCTGGTCTGGCTTGGAACATCCATCACTGCATTCTTTGTGCTCTGACTAGTTTTTCCTACTGTGTTCAGAGGTACAGGATTTTCCCCAGATTCTTTTCAAATAAAAAGGATTGTGTTTGTATAAATACCAAAGACTGATGTTTACAATTGATTTCAGAGCATCCTGACAAAGCTTAAAATATTGACTAACTCCTTGGAACCAAGCAGTTGTACATACTTACTTTACACATACACACAGATATACATACACATGCACAAATGAACACACTGTAAACCATGTATCTTTGTTACTACACAGGTCAGCTAATAAAAAACCCAAATACTTGCATAGACTTTCCATCAATAGGTTTCAAAAGACTTTACCCGTTTAAGTATCCCATGAACCTTTTTACAAATATCAAAGCAGGGGTCCTAGCTAAAGGGATTGCGTTTTTATCAGAGGTAGGGCTCAAAGCCAGAGAGTCTGCCAGTGTGGCAATCTGATGGTTGGACAATTTTTGTCAACTGAATGTGTGTGAAGTGAATTTGAAATGTACAAATTCAGACCCTGGCAAGAGTTTGAAGTCATGTAACTGTCACCGCTTCCAGTAAAATCTGAGCTGCTCACATTTGGCTGCCAGACCCTTTGAAGCAGCCGCTGCCAGACAACCAGCTATCTGAGACACCTTTCCATGCAAACACTGGATCAGAGATTTCTAAAACAACAAGATTATTCCTCAGTCTCAGCAACTTCAAGGTAAGAAACACGGAACAAAACATCTATCACATTAGAAATAAAGCGGCTCTAGATAACAAGTATGGCAATAGAAGCTAACACCTTGCATTAGATTCAGCTCTGATTTAAAGCCTCTTACGTGTGCTGTAATGGTGTCTGTCTGGGGGCAGAGAGTTCATTTGCTTGTTTACTTAGGATACCTTTAAGTTGAAAGCTTGTTTTCTACATCTCATGCATTGTAGAAATGAGAAGAACTCACTGAGAAAAAAAAAGGGAGTTCAATCAGTGCCAGTAACAGGCAGTAGCTGGTAGGTATCACAGCTCAGCATTATAAGGGTATCATCAAAAGACCCCCATGCTTAAGTAAGTGGAAGAAAGAATTTCAGGAATACTGAATACTTCACATTTTACCACAATATCATGATGACAAAAAGACCTGTGACAAATAAATAACTTTGTGCTCTTCTAATGTAGAATCACTGGGATTAATAGCCTTTAAAACCTTCCATTTCTCTTACATTTGATAGGAGTGCCCTAAGGGGTTGGTATTAGGTTAAACCATAGAGTGACACTGACTCATTCGAGGTCTCTTAATGCCTGTTGAGGAACTGCTAGTTCTGGAGCACCTACTACTAAGGCTTAATGTGCTTTGCATTAGCACATCATGTCAGGAGAACCTGACACTGGCAGATAAATGGATGTTTTACAATGCAATGTTCCCTTCTGCTTCTTAACTAATTAGCAATAGCAGGAAAGGCAATAGAGGGGATTTGACAAGGTTTAACCACAATTCTATTTTGAAACAAATAAGTATAACTTGAAACCTCACTGGCATCTTTTTTACAATAACTTCTAAGCCTCCTAGCCCATGGAAAACAAAACAAGGCAATTCATAATAAATAAACTGTAATGATGATAGAGCAGCTGGCATCTGAAGATTACAGAACATTTCACAATTTCACAAACATTACTGACAATATTTTGTTGAAGTGGGAGTCATCCCTGGTTTAGACATAAGGAAACTGAGGCATAGTGAAACTGGAATCATGTTTTGAAAGGAGCCTTTCAGTGCTAAAGTGCATAGTCACACATAATTATGGTGGCTAAATTGCTTACTAAAGGTAAAATTGTCACTTGTCCGCTTTCCTTGTTCTCAACTGAGTAAAACTTTTCTTTCTGCTACGGCCTATGTGCATTGCTGATTACAGTCTAGAGAGATTGATGTCCTAAAAATGCATAAAGAGAAAGGCTACAAAACAGTCCAAGTGTCACCTTCAAGGCACTTCAGCTTCACTGCCAAGCTGGGCAGCCCAGGTACTGGCTGTGATTTGTTCAGAAGGCCATTTATGTGTTGTATAGGGCTTTCAGGCTGTGTCCATTTTGGGGAAGATGCAGTGCTAAAACCTAGCACTGAGACTTGCATGAGATAACACAGTTCTGTGGTACAAAGTTACCCTGGGTTCAGCTGGGATAGAGCTAATTTTCACAGGGACCTGGGAAGGGGCATAGCCGGGACAGCTGACCTGAACTAGCCAAGGAGCTATTCCATACCATGTGCCATCATGCCCAGTATATATATAGGGAGCAGGCTGCGGGGTGTGTCTCGGCTTTCGGTGGGGAAGTGGTGGAGCGCCGGGTTCCGGGTGGTGAGCAGTTGTGCTGTGCATCACTCGTTTTGTGTAATCTCTTATTTGTATCGCTATTGTTCTAACTTTCTCTTTTTGTGTTGCCCCAGTAAATTGTCCTTATCTCAACCCTTGAGGTTCCGGGTTTCTTTCCTTTTCTCTTTCTGGTTCTCCTCCCCATCCCACCAGAGGGGGGCGGGGGGGAGTGAGTGAACGGCTGCGTGGTCCTTTGTTACTGGCTGGGCTGAAACCACAAGGAAAGTTCAAATTTTCCAGGTGTCACTTTTCCACTTTACCCATAGAATGACTTCCCATCCTTTGCCCTTGTCTAACAGAGGAGACAACTAGCCTCAACAGAATGTGTAGCTTTAACGACAAGTGATTTTACTACTAGGGGCACCATAGCTTTATCTACATTTAGAAACATACCAACATCATCATATAAAAACTACGACAAATAAGGTTACAGAGGTGGTATTACATAAAAGGAAAATATGTTCTTATGGAGCTTTAATGTGATTAATTTCTGTGTTGTAATTAGGATACAGTATTTACAGACATAGTACACAACCCCTTTGCTAGTATTTTGTAGGAAGAGTTCTTGAGTGTACTTATATGGGCAACCTAAGACTATTTTCTAACTTTCAAGTATTTAACTTTGCATTAAAATCTTATGCAAAATCCACATTAAAATATCAACTAATCAATGAATACACTTTTCTGGCCTTCTGTAAAGACAAAGGTAAAGGGTAAACTTGATAATGCACAACTTCCAACAACCCACATGTACACACAGAGTGGTTTCACCTCTGGGCTTGCAGCACAACAGCACAGACCTTTTTCATGTTAACCTACTAGACGGCAGCTACAGAACTCTGTTATCCCAAAGTGGTGATGGAGAGATGGTTCACACACTGAATGAAAGAAGTTGTGATGGGGAAGAAGTCAGTCCAGCTCTTTCTCTCTCCTTCTGTATTCCACAGACCTAGAGAGCTTGGCCATTATGGGAAGACTGTGCTTTGCCATGCCTCAGCAACAGAAGTACTCTTCTACTAAGTTCATGTGCTTGGACCAAAGGGTGCTTGCAAGGAGCAAAAGCTGAAAGGAATTTCATGCAACAGATAAAAGATATTTCTGTTGCCCTAGAGCATTTGAGCTGCAAAATACCAAAAGTTGGTTGCAAACAAGGAAAACTTCTCAAAGAATTTTTCAATAACCTTATATAATAGAAAGTAGTGGACGGCTAATTGCAGTCAAAACTACCAGTTTTACCTATAGGATAAAGCATTGAGGATATTCCTTCCTACAAAGTCTCAACTCTTCTTCAATGAAAGAAAAAAAAAAAAAAACCTTACCCATCTGAGTGGGGGAGATTTAATTTGGTAGTGGTATGTATTGGTACTAGCGATGCTTCATGCATCTCCTCACCAGTTATGAATTATTTCAGAGTTCAGAAAGCTGATGAAGTATAAAAATACACAAATCATCTTTTTGGAGATTGCTCCTGTCCTAGAAATGAACACATGAATCTGGAGTTTTTAAGAATAAACTGCCAATAAGAGAGGAGTAAGAGGGAGGAGGGGTTTTAGTTTGGTGGACTGTAGAGCCATTTTCTAAGTGAGGAGTTATGTACTTTGCACTGCCTCCAGCTCATTAAAGAGGAAATCAATTTTACAGGGGACAAGCTGACTAGACTAGTAATAATGGCATTAAACTTACAACAAAAGGGGAGATTAAAAAGGGGCAGCAAATAAACACTCATTTAGCACAGTCAAGTTGTCAAGACCAAAATTAATCAAGACACTGAATGACACAAAGAAAATAAATTCTTTAATTGCCTATTCATGAATGGCAGGAGGTATTGTGGTAAACAGGAAGAGTAGGAACTACTTGTACTATAAGAATGAATTTGACCTGCTTGATATTACTGAAACTTGAAGGAAGATTTCCATGATAGGAATGTTAAATTCACTTGCTGCAAGCAATTTAGGAAAAACACAGTGGCAAGAAAAGAGGAGAAGAGGCAGTATGTGGTAATAAGTGATTTCAAACCCACTGACAACTATGTAGTAAGTGCTTTCAGTGTTTACAAATCAATCTCCCAACACAGAGCATGACAAGGGCAATGAGATGCAGGCAGCTATGTACCATCAAAATACACTATGGAGCAGGATGACCAGTCCCTTAAACTCCTCCTTGCTATGTCTGTGGAAAGGAAGAAGAGAAAAGAGTTTCTTTACTGTATGAGCTTTAAAAAAACCTTTTTCACTGGTGAATATCAGGTTGAAAGACATAGCTCTACAGGTTTGACGTTTCCAGTAATAAAATACTTTTGAAATTCTGAACAATTGATAAAATTTCCTAAATCAAAACGTTTTGTGTCTCTCCTTAGAGAATTTTGTACTAGATGTCACTCTGACAGCTAAATCAAAATTGATTCCAGGACTAAAAGTTAGTGGTACTTTAAATGAAAGGAGAACTTGATTACATTATTTACATGCAAATAGAATGTAACACAAGCAGTAATTCTTACACTTGCTACTTTAAAATGGCCACTTTCAGATAAATACAAGTTTGTGTCTAATCAATAAAAGGAAGAATTTAAAAGGGGAAAAATAGGTAAACGATAATAAAGATATTTAAAAGCATTTTAGGAGATCTAAGAACTGCAATCCAAACAAAGTCTATTCTACAGCAGTCTAGCTTAAAAGATAAACAAAAGCAATGTGAAATTTCAGATATAAACAGGTTGGGTAGGGATACAAGGGAGAAACTAAAGAGATTAGATCACTTGAATTTAGGATACAAATGGAAATAACAGAAGAACTACTGAAGACAGAAGGAGGAATTATAAGGCTATCTGACTTTAGTACACTGAAAACAACACTAAATAAATATGGAGGAAAAGCAACCTCTTGGTAGCTTTTGTCCATTGTTAAATGGAAAGTATGCAGTTGACAAAAATAATGCAGAAGAGACTGAAACACTGAATAAATATGGGACTGCGAAAAAGCCAGGTGAAGTCATATGATAGGAAGATGGTGATGAAAAGTTACACTTAAAAGAACAAAAACAGTATATACCAAATAGCAGCTATTAAAGCTGTCTTTTATTTAAAAAGCACCTAGAAATGTTAGAAGGAAAACCTAATAAGCTTTATTAGATCATTTATTATTATTTGTAATAAATCTTGGATTGCTGAGATAAATCCTGATCATTGGATGGAAGTAAAAGTTACGTCAGTACTTTGCTTTCAAATGGTGTACATTGTCTACCTGGGTGTATCCAAGGTTCTGTAAGTTTCCCATAGCCTCCTTCTGGAGGAACTGATGCATTACGGTCTAGACAAGTGGTCCATGGGATGGGTGGGGAACTGGCTGACAGGCTGCACCCAGAGAATGATGGTTAACTAGCTCCTTTTCAAACTGGCAACCTGTCACAAGTGAGGTCCTCCAGTGATCGATACTGAGCTCAATGCTGTTTAATATTTTCATAAGTGATCTGGATTATGGGATCAAGTGTACCCTGATGAAGTTTGCCAATGATACCAAAGCAAGTGGGGAAGTGGACACTTTGGAAGGGAGAGCCACCCTGCAGGAAGACCTGGATAGGCTGGAAGGGTAGGCTAACAAGAACCTTATGAAGTTCAACAAGGACAAATGTAAGGCCTTGCACGTGGGAAAACATATTCCAGGAGTGCAGCACAGGCTGGGATCTACCAGGCTGGGGAGCAGCTTTGTGGAAAGGGACCTGGGAGTCCTTGTGGACAGCAAGCTCATATGAGTGAACAGTGTGCTGCTGTGGCAAAGAAAGCCAAGAGGATACTGGGTTGTATCAACAAGGGCATCACCAGCAGAGATAAAGAAGTCATTACCGACTCTACTTAGTGCTTGTCAGGCCGCACCTGGAATACTGTGTTCAGTTTTGGTCCCTGCTCTACAAAAAAAAAGATGTGGACCTGCCAGAGGGAGCTACAAAGATGATCAAAGGACTGGAAAGCCTGTCACGTGAGGAAAGGTTGAGAGAACTGGGTTTCTTCAGCTGAGATGGGTTGACCCTGGCTGGACACCAGGTGCCCACCAAAGCCATTCTATTACTCTCCCCTCCTTCACTGGACAGGGCAGAGAAAAATATAACAAAGGGCTTGTGGGTCGAGATAAGGACAGGAGAGAGACCATTCACTAATCACCATCATGGGCAAAACAGACTCAGCTTGGGGAAAATTAACTCAATTTATTATAAAACAAACAGAGTAGGGTAGTGAGAAATAAAACCAGATTTCACAACACCTTCCCTCCACCCCTCCCTTCTTCCAGGGCACAACTTCACTCCCAGATTCTCCATCTACCCCCACCAGCGGCACAGGGGGACAGGGAATGGGGGTTGCGGTCAGTTCATCACAGGTTGTTTCTCCCACTTCATCCTCCTCAGGGGCAGGACTCATCACACTCTTCCCCTGCTCCAGCGTGGGGTCCCTCCCACGGGAGACA
>JANZLQ010000008.1:26831637-26845417 GCA_026212715.1 Elanus axillaris
TCTTTTCTGTTCTATTAAACTGTTCTTATCTCAACCCACGAGTTTTACTTTTTTTCCCAATCTACTCCCCCATCCCGCTGGGGGGGGAATAGCGTGAGCGGCTGCATGGTGTTTAGTTGCTCGCTGGCGTTAAACCACAACACTATTTATCTTTGCATTTTGATTGGCTCAAGAAAGAGAGTTGCACGAGGAAGAACCGAAACAGAGAAAGGAAATACATGATATTACACTGCCAGGTTGATTAACAGAAGGTAAATTTATCATTTGGCTGTTTGCAGTCCTATAGCATGTATAAAATTGGAGGTTCATCATGTCCGAATGCTCCTTCTATCATCGAGCTAACTTTAGTGTAGGTGTGGGTATATTTACATTTTTTTAATCCTCCCAAGAGACACATTTCCTTAACAGAATTATGTCACCGTGCACAAGAAATCCAGGTAGTTAGTGTATCATTAATGGAACTGTCCTCAGAACCACCTTAGTGTACAGCACTATGAATCCTTTTATTATTCCCATTAACCATCCATTAGTAATGCACTAGATCATGTTGAACTACAGAGAACTCAGACAACTATTTTTAAGAGTATGTCTCACCCACAAAAAAAGCAGTGTATTGCCTTTCTTCATATGTCCAATTTTCTACTATTAAAAACAAGACATTACATCATGTGCTTATAGTATTATCAAATTTCAAATTATAATACTTCTGTTTTCTTTGTTTTGTCCCTATAACTGGTATTCAAAACCTGTTCTTGAGTATCATGTGCTAACTTTCTCTAACTTTTCTCTATCTGCCAGGCTAAATGTATTCATGGTTAGTTTATATCCATCTGTTCTTCAGCTGACACCATCTCTTGAGTTAAATAATGCTTATAGTCTGGAGTTTTATCTTGTGATATATTTATGAACAGCAACATGTCTTTCAGTTCAACACAGTCAGCCGGCTAAACAAACCTAGCTCTATTCATCTCCTCCCTTAATACAAAACCTCCACTTCTTTTAATACATTTCTAGGACTTCATGCACCCGTGCCACTCTAAATGCACCTTTCTTGGAGACAGGTGGCCAGAACCAAACATTTCTGTCCAAAGAAGGTCCCATAAGTGCACAACATCACAGCATTAGGTCTCTCTGGTCTCTGCTTCCCTTATGTATCCCAGCACCAATTTAACTCTTTTAACAAATACATCAGACCAGCATCTCATATTTATACAGTTCAGCTAGGACACAAAGATTTTTCTCATCTGCTTCTACTTCTAACTAATGAAACACCCACACGCATTATTATTCCCTAAATTCAGGAGTTCACACTTTGTTCTACTAAATTTAAACTCATTTCTATTGTTACTGTTCTCAAGACATTGCAGTTTTTCATTGCATAAAATCCCAGTCCTCTGCTGTACTGAAAAATGCCTCCCAACTTTGAGTTATCATGAAATCCTGTTAGCAAACTGTAACTTTATGTGATACCTACTGTTCCACAATAATTAAAGTGTTCTACTTTCTTTACAGCTAGTGTTGTTGTGTACTGAACTACAGCACACATGCCTTTGTGTAAGAAAACGCACATCAACCAAAAATATCCAGGTCCTTAATGACTCATATCTAGGTGAAATTTCAAGTTTCAGTGCATAAGCACAACTTAACGTTGCACTAGCATATTACTGCAACTGTAAAACACACAATATTTTCTTGTTGCATTTCAGTTTCAGCACAAATAATAGGTTTACAATGCTGTAAAAGTTGAACCTTTCAATGTTTTCAACCTACCATGAATTGAAGCAAAAAATAGCCTTTTCAATACCTTTTCTCACTAAAGAATACTCACTGCTCCAGGGAATTAACCTACCTAATGCATTCAGAAGCTGTACTTGCAAATTCTGTGTCATACAGTTTTCTTATATTTTGGACAATACAAGCAAAGGAAAAATGGGGGGAGATGGGGAAGACACTTCCACCTGGCTGTCACGTATGAGTTGCCTCTTTCTTTTCTTGCTATGAGTTCAAATATCTCCCTCTTGAGGGTTAATACTCGTTATGAAATTTGTTGTGAATTTCCAAATGCATGTGACATTTGGTTTAAGTTTGTTCTTTCTGCTGATAAAGAAAGCACTTACCCTTGAAGTTAAGGATGAATAGGATTTGAAGTCCTTGTGCTGTAGAACAAAACCTAAATAACGGGATAGTTGTGGTGCAGCTTGACAGTATGATACTGGGATCTAATTCTTATTCATCGTAAGACAAAACATCTTTTAGTTATTCTTGTCTTTGACTCTACCTCTTGGACTTCCTTATAAAAGATGAAAGATATCCTCCGCTCTATACCCAGCTATACAATAGGTGTCCTAGTTTAAAAGGGAACAGACAATGAACTAAGAGAACTGGGAGGCTGACAGCAGGGAAGTCCATCACCCTGAAGGCAAAACACATTGCTCTTTTATTAAAGTATGTCATGGACATGCTAAAAGGTATTTACAGCCCTTAGTCACAGTGTTTTAAAAACAGCTGCTGTGTCAAAATGTTTCTGAAGAGAGATGGACTACACTAACATGGAAAATCGATCTTCTGTGCCTCTTCCCTTTGTCTATTCCTGTCAACCATACATTTCAGAAAGCAAATATGCTTATGATAGTAGAATACACTTAGCATTGCGTTCTTTGTGGGCATATGTTGTGACCGACAGTCACTGATGTGGGACATTGTATGCACAGATTTAAATATCTGAGTCATGTAGTACAATTCTTGGCTGCTGTTGCCACACTTCTCAATTGTCTCAGCATCACTGAGTACAAAACTTTTTTTTTTAGAAAACATTCATTTTCTGAAAAGGATCTATTCAAAGACTTCATCCCTGGAAACTGTGAGGACACTGTACCACAGAGACTAAATATGTCCCAGGCTTAAACTCTCACACTTGTGATATATCACAGGAAACATTCAAACTAGCAGCACTGCCTATGAATGAGCTATTGTCAAGGTATTGTCTAGGAATCCCATGAGATTTAAGTATTTGTTTTCCCCTAAAAGTACTGAGGGCTAGTTTTTTAAAGATTATCAATATATTCTAATGGGGTTTCTTCTTTCTTTTTTTTTACTAATTATGTGTTCTAATATTTTGTATACCTTTTAATTGTTGTTAGAGGATCTACAGCATGGAACAGCTCTCCGTATCTAGGGGCAAGCTGACAGATAATATATTGGGTCAAACGGAATACAAATGCCTTTCACTGTTAAAAATTCCTTTTTTTGGTGTTGATGGCAGGGCTTTCTTGGCTGACTGATGACCTATGAAGAGGACACTGCATGGCTGATATACAGCTGCCAAGTTATCCATAAGTGTTCAGCAGCTATACAAACAACAACAATAAATTTTTCCAAAAAGATGCACAGCATTATATGTGTGAAGAAGGCAACACTGGCCATATTTGATTAATGCTTCTGCAAATATTGGTTTATTGCTGACTAAGAGGATCACCACTGGAAACAAAGAACAAACTCTCCTAGAATACAACTACTCAGGCATTTTGAAATAGTACTTTAAAAGGTAATTATTCCTTTCTTGCATGAGAACCTCCCCAACAGCACCTCTTGCCACCCAACATAGGCATCTACATATTATTTTTCCCATCTCCAAGGATCACAAGTGCTTTCCACCAATACAATTGTGAATAGAATATTTTGGTGTAGCTTGACATGCTGTACTAATCCACAAATAAATAAGCAGTCACAACAAATTTTCTCCTGCATCATATAACATTTGATGTGGCACAAATATAGCAATATGCCTGAAGAAACTTCATGCTTGAAGAGAATACATGTTTGACATAAAAAGTGTAATCTCATTTATATTTTAGTGGGAAATGATATAAGCACAGGTAAAATAAACAATTAAAAAGCAGAGATGAACAAATTCACAGACAGAACAGAAATAGAATTATAGATTTTTTCCACTACCAGAATTCTAATCCATAACATATTTAGTAGTTTAGCTGTTCCACTGTTTCTTGAATAAACTTGCCATTAGATAGCTTGGACTTTATACAGCTGCCTAAACTGAGGTGTCTAGTGCCTTCCTAGAGTATCCCACTTCACTTCCATCTGTCCCTCCAGAAGCACAGGAATCTCCTGTAAGTCCTGTGCCACATCGTACCGCCCCAAGCTGACACGTCAGTGACCCTGAGTATCCATGTTAGGCAACAAAATCCCATTCTGCACCTCTGTCCCGCAGCTGGACATCTAAATTTAGGTACCAACAATTGAAACATGAATCCTAACTGTAGGAGTTCAATTCAGTTGCACACACATGCCATTATGAGTTGTCTGGGATTTTTTAGAATACCAGAGGCATGGTGCTGGCTGATATAACACAAGACTTGAGGAAGATCTGTGCCCTCTGGGACACTTAGGCATATCAAATAGCACTCAATACCTGTTTGTTGACAAGTGAATCAAGCTCATTAGTGCCTCCAGGCTTTTCCAATGTATCTAAGTGGCTTTCAGCAGGACTGTACTTTGCAGATATTTATAAACAACAGCAAATGAGTAAAGCTTGCAATAATATAGAAAGGGGATCATATTAGTTCAGCAACAGGCTGGCCCTTTCTAGCTTATGTTGTTTACAGAGGCTTTAGCTGTTTTTGTCATTTTCTGCTGGGCTACAGACCATGCAAACAAAGCCTTTAAAGTTCAAATGCAGAAATTTGGCCACAGCTACAAATAACAAATCGACTAGTCTTAGCAATGAAATGTTAATTGGTGTTTGAGACATCCAGCTCACAATGGAAGAGCCCACAACACTTAATCCTTGTCAAATTAGGAATTTTAGCAGATACAAGTATCCAAAGATTTAGTGTATGGGGACGTTTCATGCATAACATAATCAAAGAGTCACCAAGAGCCTCACTGGCAGAGAGGGGTCTGTGTACATAGAGCTGCCACACCTAGTTGTTGTTGTGGGTTTCCTTTCCCTGCAGCAGGGACCTAACGGCTGTATTTGCTAAAAACATAATCCTTCTTCTTCAGCTTCAGTTCTCCATATTCTTTATTCATTTCTCAAATGCCTAATCTAGAAGGTTTTACCATTGCACACTACCATGAGCAGTAGCCTAGTAAGGACAGCCCTCTTGCAATTTGTATCTGATCTTCCTTAGTGATTAAATATAAAAAGCAAACCTCTGAGATTAAAATGTCAAACTGACCTGAAGTCCCCACTCCTTCCTGTGAGCTGAAGTTATGTAGAGAAAAAAAGGAGTAGCTAGATCGGAGTTCCTCAGCCTTTGTAAGGAAGCAGGATGCAAGGAAGGGAAAGCACATGTAGCCTGTGCCTTTTGTGAGCTCTGCCTTAAGCTGGATTCAAGTTCTCCAGAAAGCACTTGACTTGGAGGGGAGCAAGTTGCAGCTATTTCAAATAAGTTAGAAAATGGAAATGAGAAGTAGAAACACCTTAACGCTCTTGCTGTTGTCTGAGGCTTTATATAACTGTCCACCTTAAACACCTAATGCGAGTCATCTAAAGTTTAAAAGAAGGTCCCTATGCCCAGCAGAGTTCCCACAGACACGTATGTGTCTTGGATGTAGTTTTTGTGTTCACACGCATCTGCACACTTGCTCCCAGTACATGGGCTCAGATTTTGCATGAGACAAACTCTCCACACACCCAACAGAAAGTCTCCAAACCAGCCCACAGTAAGGGCAGGCACATCTCAGTCTCAATACATGGAAAGAGTTGTGTTTGGGATCAGGCGCTGCAGACCCAGGTCAGCAGTCTGGGACATGTAGCCCCTCCTTAGCTGGGGCTGGACCCCAGGAAAAGGTAACATGCTACAGAAGTGAGCAGTATTGTGGGTTTAATGTGTGCTCCTGTGCTCCTGCATAGGTAACGGAGGTTTACCACTCCCCACTGACTCCATGTTGTCTCCGCAGAATTACTGCCCAGTACCAAGTGCAGGACTAACCTAGAGACAACCAGCAGAAAACACTAAGCATCAGGTTTCATCTATCATCCTGTGTTCACTGGATTCATAAAGCTGAGCCTTCTCTGAACGAGGTTGTATTGCACAAAGCCAAACTGTCTCCAGCTACGCAGAAGCTTGAACACTTATGAAGTGAGTGGATTGTGTGTCTGCTGCAGCCTAAACACCCCTTCCATCCCTTTGCGTAATAACCATGCTGGGAACCATTTTCTGTCACAAATGATTAAGATGATACATTGGTGCTGATTCTGATGCTACAAGCAAATAATTTTATTACGTTATGGATGGCTTTTAATTTTGCTAGCATGTGGGCAAGATTTGGGGTTGGCCATATCAAAAATGGTTAAAATCTGAGGGATAAGCAGATGTTTCAGATAATTGGCAATTAAATAATTCATAATGTTGACATGTTGCCATTAGGTTTCCAAATTAAATGGAGTCCTTTTTTCTACTTAAGCAATACTAGCTACTCTGGCAACTCCCATTTTGGAACATTTAATACAGCAGGACGTGCCCTTCAGCACTTTACACATGAAAAAAGTAAGTAAAGAAACTCTCCGTGTCCCAGATGACCATGATTACAAGACAACCATAAATATGCTTCCCCTTGCTACACCTATACTGCTCACTGCACTGGTTTTCAAGTGACATCTGCTCAAGCGGATGCAACGTGCTTCTAAAGGGCAAGAAAGCTAGTGAACTATTACCCAGTACCCATTTACTACCAGTGAAAATGCAAGGTATACAAACTTATATTTTATGGTCTATATTGTGTGAATAAATCAGAAAACAGTGAAACTCAAAGGTACTTACATTGCCTACATAACAGCTCACTAAGATTCTTTTCCACCTCAGTGGCAGAGCTATGACACTTGCACCAGAGTTCTATCAGATCCTCCAGAATGATATCATTTCAATCAGAACATGAATTTCATGACTGCAGAATGTCATCAAGTCAAATACTGTGTCTGATTTTTAAAAGGGTTGGATAATTTTATGACCATTAATAACATTTCCAGTTCTGCATGCTAAGACAAGGTAATCAAATGTCATGCTTCAGAGTGTAGGCTGATTGCCATATAGGTCAGGAAGAATATTTTCACCAATGTATATCATTGCATAAAATAAACTTGCAAATAAAGTTCAAGTGAAAACCTTGATATCAGAAAACTTATATTTGGGTACTACACAAAACAAAGAAGGTGTGTAGGACTGAGCAGCCTCAAAAAAGCACTCAAGAGGATCCAGTATCTCTAAAAAGAATCAGGTGTGAATCTGCTTTACAGTGTTTTCAGGTGTCTTGCAAGTTTCAAAGCTTAAATTTCTAGCCCCCTTCTGAAATGCTTCTTTAGCACAGAATCACAGAAAATTAAGGTTGAATGGGATCTCAGGAGGTCATCCAGTTCATCTCTGTTACCCAAGGCTGGATCAATTAAGTCTGTATCAGGCAGATATTTATCTAATCTCTCTTTAGACTTCCAGCAATGGACCTTCCACATGCAATTTTTTTTCCCAGAATTAGAATTTCTAAGTTATTCTTAACACTTAACTTGAATCTTCCTTACTTTTCTTTGAAACAAACTTAACTAATTGAGAGGCAGTGATTATTACAGTAGAGGAAATATTTTAGTACCAAAAAAATAATTATAAATTACATGATAAATACAACATATATATGATAAAATGTAAGTACAGAATGGTGCTAAAACTATATATTGTGTCTGCTTTTTGTATTGACTGCAAAGTTTTTACCTTCCTGGTCCTCCAAAGGTCACCAGGGACCTTATCGCACCTCAGGTATCACACACTACCTGAAACTAGCAGTTTGTGGCTAAAGGAGTTCATTCACAGAAGCTCTATTTACTGAGATACATCTCCAGATATTATCATAATAACGATAATTTATTTTATTTAGACAACCTCCACACACTTTGTTTCTGAACTTTGTCATGGTCATCTTCCCAAATCTACAAACTTTATCTTTAAAATCTGCAAATCTGCCCCCCAAAAAAGGCATGTTTATATAATACATCATAAAGGAACCATATACATATCTTTTTAAATTAATAGTAGTAGTATATAAAAGATTCAGCATTAAACTAACTGGTATGGAAATTAGATTTCCACACCAAGGAAGCCTGAGGGTGTTTGCAGAGCAGCATGAGGAAGGCAAGTTTTGTGCATGATGATAAAATCTTGTAACGGTTTAATCTGTAAACAAGTTTAAAAAAACCTTCAGAAATGAAGGTAGGTAGAAAGGTGTACCAAAGAAGATGGTTTAGATCTGGATGGAAGAGTTATGCCTACCTTTTAAGGTCCCTGTATATGACAGTTACCTAGATTTTGATAGGTTGTTTATCCAAAAATATGGCTGATTGATATATGATTGATTAAGTTTACAGGTTCCTGAAGGTCACTTTAACAAAGGCAATGAAAGTTAATTAATATTATTATTCAAATTTCAAAACCACAGGAAGTTAGTTTCTTTATTTCTAATTGTTTTTTACCTTAAACTTACCAGAAAAAAAATCTAATTTTTGAGGATTGAAAACTGTTGATGAACTACTTTGCTCTACATGTCTTGTAAGGATTTTAAATTAGATGTGTCATATATGTTTTATTTTTGTAAACAGGAAAGTTCTTCTTTTAAAACTTTTATTTAGATTTTCTTGTAGAAGTAAATGATGAGAATGAAAACAAAGCAAAACTGTTGGCTGGATATTTATTATTATTATATTATTATGATGATATATATTATTATTCCTAAATTATATATTTGGTCTTTTTGCAGTGTCAAAATTGGAAAATAAGTTTTGGAAAGTTTTTTTAAAAGGTTTTAAAATTTATGAAACTATAAAATACAGACTGTTGTTTTAAGGTGAGGAATAGACAGGCAAGGCACTCAATCATCAATAATTTTAATGTGCAATGACTCTAGCTTACAATTCTTTGTTTTACCTAGTTCTACTCTTTAGAATTAACCTGTTCTCCACAGTATATGCAGAAAATCAGGGCAGGAGGGCTGTTATCCTGCTCTAAACCTGCCTGACAAAAACTGAAAGCCTTGAGTAAATATTAAAGGGCCTGTTAAAAGAGCATAGCACAGCACAATATGGGGAGGGCAGAACGATGTAGTCCCGCAAACTAGAAGCAGTAGTCACAGTAACTTAAAGGCAGGGGTTTTAGCTTGGGTCTATCAATGTGTCAGCATGCTTGCATGGGTTTCAATGCCTGGGCACCCAGCTTCAACTCACTTGATGCAGCAGGCAGGTACCTCTGCTGCCTACTTTTATTAACAAGCTACACTGCAAATTTTCAATGTACAGAAACAGGTTCTTCACTGTTCTTCAAGAAAAAGAGACTGGCAAACAATTTATGCTCAGTCGTTTCAAAGTTAAAAGAATCAAGAATGCTCTTTTATGTTTTCTTCTAAATTGAAGATGGTACATTTACATAAAAGGGTTGAAACCTGCCTGAAAAGTATCTTAATCCTTATCATTTAGTTGCCTTTATTTTCTCCCTTTGGAGGTTAAGCCAAGATTATTTGTGAATTTTTTTCATTTAGAAGTATCTGTGAAGTTTAGGATATATATAATGGAAGATATTGACTGTGAAATGTTCCTGGCTATCGAGCTGAGGACATTCAAAACCACTTTTTGTCTGTGAGTGTTGTCAGTTAGCTGTGGTACCAGAAGATCAGACAGGCAAATTAGAGCAACTGGTTGATTTTCTTGTGAAGATCAATGAATATGACAGAATAATAGATGACATGCAGTTAGTATCAAATGCAAAGGGAGCGATGACATCAGGAAAGGTGTACAAGCTGTGCATATGCAGCAAAAAGATTACTTCTGAGGCATGGCACAGAAAAAAAGTAAGGCAGCAGAAAAGGCACTAAGTAAATGCCTGGAAAAGAAGCAAGGGTAAGTGGAGTACTTAAAAGAGGAGAGTGGTATAATAGTCTCTGAGAACTCAGGCACTCAATATCAGTAAGCCAGAGAAAAGCTGGGGGGTGGCTTAAAATGTGAGTAAGCTATTGAACATAAAAATAGAGATGTATTGATAATAGAAGGGTCAATAGGGCACTTTATAGATGGCCATTTCTGTCAGATGAACTGAGATAAAGAAGAGTGAGTCTACAAAAGCTGAAAGTGTTACTAAAAAAATTATAATAGATTAGAAAATTGGGAATCATCTGTCTATGCTGCATGTTCTGCTGGTGATATAAGGAAAAAGGTGCCACAATCAAGAGAGATTGGAAATGTTTCCTAGAAATAGAAATATTGATGTGGCTTTTACTTTATGGGATGTAACCAAAGAACACCATAATGTTTGCAACTGTGGTTAGAGCACTGAAATGATTTGGGTGCTGGACTCCAGGGGTCATTTGTTATTCACTGTAGTTGCCAGGATGCAGAGAGGGATATAGATGAGCAAGCAGATGAAAAGAGTAAGACCAGGACCTCAAAGATAGTTTGACAGCATGTCATCCAGCTGATCCTGTGAGGCTACAGAGTGTCCATGAGTGGGATCCATCTCACAACACTGAGTGCTGTCAATGTCGAGCATTTCCAGATGATGAAGCATCTGACCTTCCCATGTCCTGCTATGAGGTCGAGGTCAGTAGCTCTCCAGAAGTGGGTATCTCCTTGTGTTGACTAGAAAGAGACCTTCAGGTGTCTGGCTCACCCTTTTGTGTCTAACTTTTAGATTCACTACTTAAGTTAGATGAGCTCCATGCAGGGCTTTTACCCAAGTATACAACTTGGTAAAGACACTCAAATCAAGCCAGGATTATTCAGTTTTTCTAGTGGCTGAAAGGCTGTGCTTTATGTCCCAGCAGAACTCACAGCATGCAATAAGCCAAATGCTTGCTGGTAGGGATCATAAGTACAGAGCGGGTGGTTAAAAACACATGCAAAAAGTAAAAGTCTCCCTGAGGTTAGAGAAAAGATATTAGATTCAGAATAATAAAAGTACCTGATAAAAAGTTAAAATATTCTTGAGTGAAAAAACATGCAGTTCACAGAAAAATGAAGTTACATAGTGATTATATGTAGCATGAAAAGAAAAACTGTACAATTTTATCTGACAGTACAGGCAGTTTAAGTGTAATTTATAGCCAAATAGGAAGCCAAATGATTTTTGGCAAGGAACCTTTAGTGAGGTTAGAAAAAGTAGATCATGGCAACCTTTTAGAGATAAGAAACACCTCCTGAACAAGGCAGAAACATTGATCATGAGGCATTTTAATTACTCTGGTATTGATTAGGATAACAGGAATGCAATTAAAAAGAACACATTCTTAAAAGTTACATATTCTTAGTGCAGCCTTGTTTTGTTTCCAGTAATTCCTTGAACAGGTTTTCTAGTCCAAGGCTATTCTATTCCATGCCTGATCCTAAGAAATGAGCTAAATATAAGAAATAACATTTAAGATACAGAGCATCCTGGATCTACTTATCAGCTTATCATTGAGTTTGAAATACTCATGAGAGAATGCTGTGTACTAAAAGTGGTTTTGACATTGAGAAAAAGGATGGTGAAAGAAAGCTGGGTGCTCTGAGGACTGTTGACTGGAATTCTATAATGTATGAGAAATCTCCTGAAGAGGAGGATATATAATTTTTAAGAAACTGATGAGAAGGTAACTTAAATTCATCTCAAGCAAATAGCTGTTCTCCTGAATACTGAGTAGAATATCAAGCAAATTAAATGAAATTACAACAGAATAAGTCTAACTCAAATACTGAAAACTGGAGTATGTTTCTTCTCAAACCTTCCAGTTCAATTGCACCCCAAAAAGTGCCTGCATTTTTCTACCATCTATAGAGAAAGCCTAAGATAAAGAGATAGAAGAAGACACTTGTCAAGAACCAAAACCAGATTAAATCAATCACACCTCTTATACATCATTTAATTGGGAAAATATCATCAGTAAATTGTCTAATATTCCATCCTGTTTATGTTACTGTTGAAATTCTTGATCTTCAGTAAAAACAAATCAAGCAAACAATTCAGCCATGAAATCCTACAAGCTTTACAATTTATGGCTGGTTCTCTGCTCTTCTCAGACCATGCAACTAATCTGTTCACAACAGCAATCAAGCAGTTCACAATAGGTGACCTCCCTACTGTCTAGATCAGACACAAAAAAGCTTGGTTGAATACAAGGGTTTCTGTGTATGAGCATATCAGGACTCCTAGTACTAAAGACATCACGGATCCCATAAAATCCATGCTATATCTGGACTCCTGAATGCTCCAACTCTGGTTATAGTTACACTTAATGCTATGCAGCCCTTACATCTGGGAAAGCCTTCAGCTGTCTAATTCAACTGATATAGATCATTCTAGCAGAAATTTCTAAGACATAAAATTATTGAGGACAGTTTTCTTAACAGCTATTGCAACCACTGAGAATTCAATTATATGAGCCCTTGCTTCATAATTAAAGCATCATCTCAGTCAGTTGGTGTACATACACCTTGGTCAACATCTCAGCTGGGTGTGGATCTGTGGCAAGGAAATCTCTCTGCCAGTAAAGGAAGAAGAATCTGTAAAATTTTCTCAGCTGCTCCTACTAGATCTGTAATACTGTCAGAACAGATGTGAGAGGTAACACCAGCTGAACACACTTTTATATTCCCACTGTCTTTACACTTTTGAAATGATGGAGTAGTGGCTGGCTATATGGCATTAGTTGGTTCTGTTCAGCAAGTCATCTGGCTTCTCCTTTTGCAAATAGGTGCAAAAAGTTAATTCATAAAGTTAAGTTCATTATTTTGGTAGCCTTCTTTACAGATGATCCTGTTCAGAATAATCTTCCCACAATTTGGAAACAGGTTTTTTTTGTTATTATATTGTATAATTAATATTTCTCTGCTTTCTCCATCATCTTTAACATTCTACTATCATATTTACCCTTTTTACAACTACATCTCATTCATTGCTCTGAGGCATCCTTATAGTAATAAATTAACTAGTTTACCATTTCCAAGTGGTGAGTTTGCACCTGATAGTATCTACGTGCATGACCTTGCATGATATAAAATTAAATTTCATCCCACTTTATAATTCTATCCTCAAAGACAGCTAGTTCTTCCTGTGTTAATAGACCAGCCTTTTGAATTACACTGGCTCCCAGCCTTGTGTCTTCACATTCCTCCCCACATTTTTTAAGAAAAAAAAAAAAACTTTTACATCAGTTCTTTAATCCCTTTGAGGATCTCTATTGACAATTTCTGTTCAAACCAGGAGTTTCACTTCCTAGTATAATCCCATGTTGTTTAACTTTTGGCCAATTTGTTAATTTTCATATAATTACAGACATCTTCTCCGTAAGAATTAACAGTTTCCCATGTGGCATATCTGTTTCTTTTAGAAGATCAAAGAGATTCTTTTGTTTTTTTCCCCTACTGGGAACATATACTACCTTATCAAAAAGTGGCTTAGGTTTGCTGGCATTCTCAATTTTTCTTATCCTTCACAATTTGTTTTGGCATATTGTGGAGAACAGTACCATTCCTCACTGAATAGACTCATTATCTGAATCCTCGTTATCTAATTTTATGTGCTAGTTTTCACAGTTAATCTGTTACTAAGATGATCCAATTGATTGTATTCATTTATTTGAATTAAATGTTGCCATATCTATTTCCATACCTCATTCTCACAGGCCATCCTGGGTTGACCCTAATGTTTTATCATCTGTGTTAATACTCAGGAAATTTGGTCACAGGTGGTTTTAATGTTAGCTATATGGTGTCCACCCAATATAAATATTGTACTTCTTTGGGGGGGGGGGG
>JANZLQ010000008.1:26867485-26882846 GCA_026212715.1 Elanus axillaris
TTTTGCCCGTGATGGTGATTAGTGAATGATCTCTCCTGTCCTTATGTCGACCCACAAGCCCTTTGTTATATTTTTTTCTCTCCCCTGTCCAGCGAAGGAGGGGGTGGGGGGAATGATAGAACGGCTTTGGTGGGCACCTGGCGTTCAGCCATGGTCAACCCACCACAGTCTCCCATCAACTCCCTACACAATGAGGGCTCTCACCCACATCACGGGACTTTTCCAAGTTTGTCAGGACTGAGCAGCTATTTCACAGTATTTTTTTTTCCACAATTATCTTTGTACATTTGTTCTCTACTATAAATTCTCACTCCTTCCTTATAGCAGCTGTGTACTTTAATATAGACCATATCAGTAACTAATTTGCCACTTATTTCCTTTCTTCTTCAACTCTGCACAAAGAAGAAAAAAAAAAGAGATGAAGAAATAGACACTAGTAAGCAAAGACTCACAAGTGTGTCAAGATGGCACTACTAGTAAGAAACAGGGGGAGGGAGGGATGTCTTTTAAGAGGTATTGAACCGTTGATCGTAGGACTTTTCTATTATGGTCCAGAGAGAAGTCACTAAAGCACCTCACCACAGAAAAGAAATGAGAAATTTTGAGGGCTATTGAGCACTGAATTCTCATGGTGGCTAAGCAAAATGTTACTTAGAACAAGTCTTCCTGTAACTGTGATACACTAGGGAAGTTTACAGAGTTCAGTAGCCCCCCAAGACATCCTAATACCTTTCTAATATCTCCAGTATGTTGGACTTTTGAAGAGTATGGAATAAAACCTCTGTCAAGCCTGGTTGAAGATATTTGCAATACAGCATATGTTTCTTGTATAACTGGCTTTTTACAGAACTAAGGAACTTTTTTTGGATCAGGCCCTGAAAAATCCCATCTTACTGCAAGACACTTATTTCAAAATGTTTGAGGCTACTGTCATGGATCCTTGACTTTCTCTTCTCAAACAGAAAAGGAGTACTTTTATTTTTCAAGCAAAACCTCAGCTATTTAAGAGGTCAACCCGAAGGGCAGGAAATCCCCTATACAACAGGTGTAATTTTAAGGCTATAGGCCCACATATAGTGAGAACAGTTGGGAAGCAACCTTTTCCACAGTTTCAAATCCAGATGCTATTATTATAGCATAAACATAATATGGCAATTTTGCAATTTCAATTAACAAAAAACCATAACTAATAAATATGGAAAACAGAGGGTAAAAATAAAATAAAATGCCCATGGCTATCAAATTTCCTCAAATTAAATGGAGGATTAGGAAAGAAAAGCATATTCCATAAAAAAAAGAAAACACTTACCAACCCTGAGGAGATTTGGGAGGACTAGAAGAGAGAAATGACCAGACTGCATTCTCCCAAAGTAACTTAAGCTTTTTTATACACTTAGATTCAGTACTTCTGTACTGCAACTTTGACAAATTCTGCATATAGGAACAAATGTACAGCGAATGAGAAAAGTTTGGTGAGATAATGTGGCAAGTGACAGAGTTAGGTATCATTCAACACCGCAGGAGGTGCATGAGTCACTAAATGGGCTAGGATCTTTTCATATGTTAAGAAGACAATTTGACTAAATGAGGAGGAAAAGGAGATGGTTGGGTTTTTCACAGTGTCAAATATGGAGGCTTCTTTTTCTTGTACTTTGAGTGAAGCCCTGACAACCTGCAGTAGGAGCAAATTGTAAATAGGTATATAACACAACAAGGTCATAGCTTCTGACCTCTGTGATTATCCAGGGATACTTTACTAGCTGCAAACCATTTTCTTTCAAAGGTATGATTCAGCATGGAAATGAATCCAATATGTCATTTCACGCTAGACCTGGACAAACCATTCTTGGGAAATACTTTAGCTAATAAATTAGACCCCATTTTTCAGTTGGCAGATTATTAGTAAAAATATTATGGTCCCCATAAATGTGATCGTTTTCTTTAAGTCAGTGAAGTGCTTTGTACAAACATTTTTCAATAAGCTTGCCTGCTGCAAACTTTTCTTTTAATTATGCCATTGACTATTCAGCATGCATTATTTGTTATTCAAAGGGTGTGATTGTCCATTTCAGTTTGATGGCGATTTGTCTCACTATTTGCCTGAAGCTCTAAATGTCCATAAATGGAGCCGAGGAATAGCTGGGGCAAATAGCAGATATCTGTATTCATAAGCAGGTGGGTTTGGGATTGTAAGTTCATTAATAAATGAATGGAGAAGAGCCATTCTGAAATTATCCTGCAACAGGAATACTGGCCATATCAGTGTAGGTTTAACGTGTCGTTTCAGGAAGTTTAACTTTATATTGGCTTTGCATGGGCAGATGTTGGCAGCTGAGGGATTAAAGGGGTGGATTCTGTGAGAAGCTGCTAGAAGCTTCCCCCATGTCTGACAGAGCCAATGCCAGCCGGCCCAAGATGGAGCCGCTGCCAGCCAAGGCTGAGCCCATAAGTGATGGTGGCAGTGCCTCTGGAAGAACAGATTTAAGAAGTGGGAAAAAAAATGTGAACTGAAAACAGAGAGGGAGTGAAAACATGTAAGACCAACAGACCTGCAGACCCCCAGGTCAGTGCAGAAGGAGGGGGAGGAGGTGCTCCAGGCGCCGGAGCAGAGATTCCCCTGCAGCCCGTGGGGAAGACCATGGTGAGGCAGGTTGTCCCCCTTCAGTCCATAGAGATCCACAGGGGAACAGATCTCCACCTGCAGCCCGGGGAGAGAGGAGCCCACGCCAGAGCAGGGGGATAGGCGGAGGAGGTTGTGACCCCATGAGAGGCCCACGCTGGAGCAGTCTGTGCCTGAAGGACTGCACGCTGTAGAAGGGACCTACACTGGTGCAGTTCATGAAGAACTGCAGCCCCTGGGAAGGACTCATATTGGAGAATTTCATGGAGGACTGTCTCCTGTGGGAGTGACTGCTCACTGGTGCAGGGGACAAGTGATGAGTCCTGCCCCTGAAGAGGAAAGAGCAGCAGAGACAACATGTGGCAAACTGACTCCAACTCCCATTCCCTGTCCCTCTCTGCTGCACAGCAGCTAAGGTAAAGAATTCAGGAATTAAGCTCTACCTGGGAAGAAGGCCATGGGGGGAAAGTGTCTTAAGAATTATTTATTTTCTCATTATCTTACTCTGATTTGATTGGTAATAAATCAAACTAATTTCCCCCAAGTCGAGTCTGGTTTGCCCATGATGGTAATTGGTACGTGATCTGTCCCTGTCCTTCTCTCCAACCCATGAGCCTTTCCTTGTATCTCTCCCCTGTCCAGCTGAGGAGGGGAGTGATAGAGTGGCTTTGGTGGGCATCTGGCATCCGGCATCCAGCCAGGGTAAACTCACCACAAACATGTGTCCCTTTAGCCCAGTGAGGAACCTGAATCTCACATTGTTGTGTTCTTTCTATGTTTAAGAGAAAGCCAGGCTATTTTGCTGCTAATCGTATCTCCCCTCCAAGGACTAGTCCCTTTGGCAGTGAACACAGCTGAATTGAAAAGCAATTCAGGACTTGCCAGAATGCCTGTCAGTTTCTTCCATATTTTCCAAGCTCAATTTCAGACAAACAGTACCATGATGATATAGCAAGTACTCAATACCAACACTTCAAGCCTCAGCAGAGAGAAACAGAACTGACGGTAAGACCCTTAATCATGATGCATGAATAAGCAACAATTCAGTTTACTCTAGTAGAGCTGTGCTGAGACAAATAAATCTTTCCATAAAGCTACAGAAGCTGAGTTTAAAAAAAAAAGCTTACCCATTTTGAGCCTATAAGTTCAGATAAACCAAACTGAAAGCTTTCCTGTAAAACTCAAAATCTCACATCCTCACATTTTCCAAGTAATACATTTTTTCATTGTGGTGTTTATGACTTTAGTTGCTGTTTCAGGTAATCCTTAAACATCACACCTAAACCAGTGACAAAAAGATAGACGCAATTTTAGCCAGTCCCATCACAACGGATTACAGGACCAGCCGTGATTTTACCCTTCTACTCCATACGCAAGTATTACAGAGTCCAGAGAGGAGTTCTGGTGTCCTATGTACTGAATATCACAGATCCTTCAAAGTTGTTCCCTGTTTAGTATCCCAGACTTCCTTTGGCGGACCCTGTCCTGAAGTCTCCCTGCCTCTGACTGGGTCACCTGTCAGGAGAGGGGATCTAGCCTGAGCCTGTAGATGAGGAGAGATATGCCTGGATCTTAAGTGCTAGGCATGACCCTTCTATGACCTGAGTAGACATGTCTTGTTCAATGCAGTCTGCAAGCCAAAGAGACATGTCCCAGCTGACACATGACTCGTCTTCAAAACACGAGTCTTAAGAGTTCAACACATATGCTATATGACTCCCTGCAGCCTCAATTTTAAGGACCTATTGGACTATGTACCAGAAATTAATTTAGGCATCCCACTTTTTCAAGTTTTCCCTCATTCTATGCATCAATTTCAACCTCAGCTACAGCCAGCTTTACACATAGGCAAAGCCAAACTCTGCCCAGGGCAACAGGCTGCAGAACGCTGAAAAAAAACATTCACCATGAATACTCACAGAACTGCCCACTACCTTATTCCTAGGTGAGACTTTTAAAAAGAAAAAGACTAACTCTGGGTATCTGGACTAGCAGAGCTTCTTTTCTTGTTCTGTACTCTGAGCAGGATACTTGACTAGATGGGAGGAAAGCAAACACATTTCAATGATGGCAATTTAAGCTGAGAAGAGTTGAATTTAAAGTAATGTTATTATACCATAATTACCCTAGAACTGTGCCCCATGTTTAACTATAGTTGTCTGCAGTACCATTAAAATAATGACTTTTAGATTTGTTAAGTCTTTTATGATGAGAAATCCTGGCCACAAAAATCTTTAAGACCATTTTTTTCAATTGGTGTAAATTGGTGTACCTCCACTGAAGTCACTGCATGAAGGTATGACTTTTATACTCAAAGAACCTAAAATGTTCAGCAATTAGATAAGCAGAAGTGCTCCAGTAACATCAGATGTTATGACATGTGGCTCAAATTCATTCAGAGAAGCTGAAGTTATTTAAGCTGATATACTTAAAAGTACGAAAAAATATGAACTAAATGTATATAATATATGGGGTACCTTTCCTACCTATTTAGACCTGTTGCAGAAGTACAAAGCCACAGTATGTTGTCACATGTCTGAATATATGTAAGTCAAAAAATTTTGACTCAGAGGACAAATCTATCTTCTCTTCTATAACCACCTTAGCAGCCTCCCATATAGTGACAGCCTGATGACCACAGCATGTTGTTACACCTTTCTTCTTTTGAAAATATGCCTAAATAAGTAAAAAAAAATACTAATTTGATCATCAGAACTTGTCATGTCTTATTGATAAAATATCAGCAATATGTATGTCTTTGATATTATCAGGTTGCTACCAAAGAGCAAATGCTACTAATTCACCCCTCACTCTCCCAGACGCTGTCCCAAGTTTGGTATATTCCCATATCTAATACCAGATGCAGAGCAAGCAGTGATACGGTGGTGAATGCTGAGTTTTCAGTAAGTTCTACTATAGCTCAGATAACACCTTTTTGTCTTCATGGCTTTCTCCTAAGGCTAGAAGAGAAATACCCAATCCAGCATCCTGGTTATTCTGCTGTCTTTGAATTGCTGCCTTATCCCCAAATGACTTTTTAAATTCATTGCATTATGGACGCAGCCTGACTTCACGCACTAATTGGCATTAGGATATCCACAAGAACAGCTTGGACAAGGGAAAAGAAAAAAGAAAGAGAGTGAGCGAGAAAAAGAGAGGCTGAAAAACAACTTAGGCATGCCATGGGAAAAGCTTCACTGTTAGTGTGCACATGACAGCTACAAATAATCTGAATAAGAAGAACACCTCTGCCTAAGGTGTGCTGGTATCCAGCCAAGCTCCCAGTTTCTTCACAAACCTTCTGATTCCATCAATACTGCTTTCCTGCATTATCAGTGGGCGAAGGTTATAATGACTTCCACAATGCAGACGTTCCTTCTGCAAAAGTAGTGTTAAGAATTGCCTCCTTTGCTCAGTCTCCTGTTAACACGAAAACAGCTGGTGCCACTTATGGCGAAAACATGGATCTGCCTGGTTCCTCTTTTATTTAGCATCAGTCTTTAGATCTCCTCACCTCTTCCTTGAAACTAGCTAATGGATTTAACAGATATTAAAGAGTGTCTGATAATCTAGTGCAAACAAAAAGCCCCCATTCTCTTCAAATATTAGACTAAAAAGCATTTCTTTGCTTCCATTCTTTTTTCTCCTACTTGCAAAGGCGTTGATCTCAAGTGTAATCGGTAGTTACTCTACTGTTCAGTTCTTGCTGCAACAATTTAAGTTAGACATCTACAATCTTAGACATCTTAGAATCTATATTTTCATTTTAAATATTCCTTCTTCGGCAAAACTTTTTCTGCACTAAATTTTATTATAAGAGTGGCCATACAGAGTGATAACTAAAGTCTATCTAGGAAAATATCCTCAATGCAAAGTGCAAAACTTTGCATGTCTTTTATTTATTCAGTCTTCTATTTGTAAATAGAGGCCACTTGTTTTACCAGCATACATTTTTGTAAGGTTTAAACATCACATCAGCAATGCAGTTCACAATTAGTTTGTACGTACCATCTGGGCTTTGTGTACAAAAAGAGGCACCTAGTCTTAATTTTGGAAGCATTTGTGGGAGGATCTATTATATGGTGTGCTGGTTTAGTCTGCTCCCTGTTTGGAAGGTAACAATTCAGTGGTATTTCTAGGACTTGGCAGTTGGTGTGACATCTGGGGTGGTAAAGAGTGTGCATATGGGAGACAGTATGGTTCCAAATGTTTCATCTCTCTCTACTACCCTTCCCACTAAAGGAAACTTTCACTTAAAGAAGCAAAATACATTACAGGTGTAGTATGCTGCCACAAAGGTGAAAGGCAAAGAAATATATATAGTGTATATCTTACAGTATTTCTCCCTCAAAATACACTTCTAATATGGCAAGTAAAGGTTGCTTGTAATCACCTTAATAGTATTTTTCTCAGCTTCCATTGTTCTTGTTCATACTTTTCTGCATCACACAAAGCTCCTCTCTGTCCTTGGCATTTATATTCCTTTGATATTTGGAGACTACCAGATAATCTTCTATTTTTTAGTTAAGCACACATGGAGAGCTATATTATCAGGTAGTCTATGCTTCTTCATACCGATTACTAAATTCATGGCAGAAAGGTATTTCAATACATGTACAAATTCAGTGGTTTTAATCTAGCGCATTATAGTTTATCCATTTTAATTTTTTCTTCACTGCATCTGACCATTTGGCTATCACTTCAGCTTCTTAGAGTTCCTTTCATTAATCATTCCAAGAGCCCAATATTTTGCTTTGAGAGCCAGATCTGTATAGACTAGGTCTGTTTCTGTTCTCAAAATTAAATGACAGTTCTGAGATATTACTGTATCAGCTTATTCCATGAGGCAATAACACATGTGCACCTTCAATTGCCCTTTTTTGTTGCCCTTTCAAGTTGTGCCCATTATGTGCCACAATTATATTTTATTCTCTCGTCTTTTCCAGATTGTTAAATGCTTGTTCAATATTTCCTTCAAATTATACCAGCAGTAGTGTTTTGCACTTTTATCATTTATTTATTACCTTATCACATCAGTGTCTGACACATTGTATTATTCTTTCCCATAAGGGCATTCAAAGCTCCTCCCAATTTATGTCATGGGTAAATTTTGTTAATGAGCTGACTCATTCTCCTTTCTAAATCAGCAATGAAGATATTAAAGAAGTCTTGATTTAATACCAGCATTGCAGCAAATGACTGTGTATCTCCCTTCAACTTCTTCCATCAATATTCTTTGTTTGTAGCCTTTGAACTAATCTTCAATCTATGCAACCATCCGCATATTTGTCAATCTGCATTAACTGTATGTGATTTCATGGATGCTATATCAAATGCTTTACTGAAGTCAAACTATAGGTTTGCCTTTTTCTTTACATTTGCTTATTGGGTAATGCTATCAGAAGAAGCAATCAAAATCAAAGCATCTGATAAATATTTATTCTCATATATCATGCTGCTTATTACTCAGGGTTCTCTTATTCTCTGGGGGCCACGCTGTGTCTGTAAGGGACAGTTCTTACACACACTGACTTTGATTTGACTACTTTCCCTCGAAAAAGAAAATTCATTGAGCAGTCTGTTACTCTTGGAGTCCTGTACTAGTTTAGGGATCTGTTTCAGCACTAATCAGCAAGAGTCTTTTGTACTTATTTCAGTGAACTTTAGATTAAATCATTATACCAAAAGTTGGGGTTTTTTTTCTCCCATGTGTTATGTATCACACTATGTCTTTTATTGTGGGTTAAAGAAAACCAACAAAAAAAAGAATCAAGAGGTAAATCACAATGTGCTTCTTTTGCGAATTACAGAAAAAACATCAGCCATTTCCAGCTAACCGATTCCTAGCATTTTGAAAGGTTCAGTGCACAGGAAATAAAATCGTAACCATTGCATATGCTGAAGGCTGTTCGTGACCACTGCTGCTGCAATTGCCTCCCTTTTACCTGACATAGCAGTGATTAAACAAGAGACCTCCAACATGGAAATAGATTAAACAAGATACTTTATAAAGCCAGACTCCATAGCTAGAATTGTTAACATGAACACATATTCTGCATTTTGATTTTCAATATACAACATTGTTACAGGGAACTTCATTATCTGTTACTTCAGCAGTGCTACTACTTCCCTATTTCTAACACGACAAAGGAATAGCAAATCACAGCCTCCCAGTAAAAATGGAAGTCTTCCATTAAAAAGTTGTATAGCCGCTGGTCTGGCCGAATGAGGCATGTGGGCAGTTAGGGTTAGTTCTGCTGAATTTCATCCTCCGCTTTGGGTCAGAACAGTAGTCCCCCATAAGGAACTTCCAGCTAAACTATCAGTTCCACAGTTTCCTAAAAACACATTTATGAGCAGTGTCACACTAGCCCTACTGTGCACTTTCCAGATATTGCCCTTCACAGATACATATCTCTTTCTACAGTGAGTTTCCAGTTCTCATTGTTTTTCAGTTCTTCTGTTAGGTGAGACAGATGAGGAGAGAGTCAGATATCCTGGGAACTGTCTCGTCCAGCTTCAGACATCTAAAGGGTAGGTGATGAAGCCCAAATTTCCACTCTAGGTTCCCCTTATTACCAGAAACCGTTGTAGTTTCCACAGACAATTTGATCATCACAGAGGCCTCTTTTGCAATGAAATAATCTCTGTCTAGTGTTCAACATCTCCAAAAGATGATATCCATCTATTCCAGTAGTGTGATGCAAATGAAGTAAATTTTAGATGCCAAAGTTATTGTACATGAATCATACAGTGTCTCATAAAGGCACATAAAAATAATGTCATAAGAGAAACTGATAAAGGTCTTTGTGTTTCAGAAGAGCAACTCCGAGTACGTGATGTCAGCTGAGTATAAGTTTAAAATGACAGTATTTGCCAGATGCACAAATTCTGTAGATATGTCATTAATGGATGATGATATCAGATCATCTACCTCGTGGTATAGTCATACCTCTATCAATTTCACTAGAACTCTTCTGATTAATACTTGATGAGAAGTGATTTCAATGTTTTGAACGTTGTAATGGTCTTCTATTAATAACATTATTTCTGCTGTAGGAGCACAGCTGTTCCTCTCCTCTTTTTGTTGATACAGCTTATAGGTACAAAATCATTTTCATGGTTTAACCTAAAAATCCCATTAAATGACTTCTTGGTAAAGATTTCTTTTTTAAAGAATTTATAAATCTGTGTGGTTTTTCCTCTCTAGAGCTTAAACCTACATATTGGAATAGTTTGTTTTTCCACAATTTATACTGAAAGTGGGTGTGTGGAACTATAAAATTTCTCCCCCTCCCTCTCTGTAGCTTTCCTTGCTTTTTTCTATCAAAAAGGGACTTATTGTACCTGTCCAGCTTTAGCTCTGAAAATGTATGGGCCAATCTAAAACATATTGCCCTTTCCCCTGAAACAACAATTTACACAATGTAGTCCACTTCTACTTACATAAAACTGAGAGGTTCGTAGTGATCCATGACCTTGTAAGACTCATTATTAGATAGATACCAATTTGTCATGCTGCGCCTAGCTATCAGCTTTTCTAGTCACTCACTTCATACTTCTAGTGGCAAATTATATTTGACTTTCAATTTAAAATCCAGGGTACTTTAATGCGAAACCTCAGTATAATAATGGTGATGAAGCAGCAGGGCATGCAATTTGACAAAATGGTTTTTTCTAGTTTATTGTGGCAGATTTCCCTCCTCCATCTTCCAAAAGGAAGAAAAGAAAGAAAAAGAAAAAAGAAAGCTAGCATCACTCTCTTGAAACCTTGGTGGAACCTGGGAAGACAACCGAGAGAGTGCCAGGTTGTCATTTAACAATGGAGGCTCTACTATCCTAATCCAAAGCTGTTACAAATCTTTTCAAGTTGCTCACTGAGCACAAGTTAACATACATTAAATGCATCATGACAAGCTATAATTCGTAAATGAAGATTTAATTCCTTTTTAATGAAAAAAAAGTTCATACTTCTTTTGCTGGGGTGCTGGACTTAATATACGTTACACACTTCCTGTCAGACGTAAGTAATGATGATCTCCTTTATCTTAATGGCAAACACCTGCTATTAACGGTGTCATAGGCATGTAAACCCCGATACAATGGATGTATTTCAGTAATTATTATTGGGGATTTTTTTTCTGAAGAATGACTTGTACAGGAAACAGGGCTGAGGAAAATTCTCACTTCAAGCAGAATGTACTTTAATTGTATTATTATGTTTTGGGGATCTATATTTTTTATTATAGAAACTATTAAAGACTGAGGCAAAAGCTGCGTCAAGTACCTCAGCTTTTTCCTCATCATTTGTTACTATGTTTCCCTCGTATCTGATAAAGGATGGAGATTCTCCTTAGCCCTCCATTTTTTTTAATGTATTTATAGAAACATTTTTACTGTCTTTTACAGCACTAGCCAGAATAAGTTCAAGCTGGGCTTTGGCCCTTCTGATTTTCTCCCTGAACAAAATCATGACATCCTTGTAGTCCTCCTAAGTTGCCTGCCCCTTCTTCCAAAGATCCTTAACTCTCCTTTTTTTTTCCTGAGTTCCAGTCAAAGCTCTCCATTCACCCAGTCTGGTCTTCTTCCCTCTTGCCTCATCCTTTGGCACATCGGGACCACCTGCTCCTGTGCCTGTAGATTTCCTTCTTGAAGAATGTCCATCCTCCCTGGACTCTTTTACCCTTCAGGACTGCCTCCCAAGGGACTCTGCTGACCATGTCCCCAAACAGGACAATGTCTGACCTCCGGAAGTCCAAGGTAGCAGTTCTGCTACACCCCCTCATTACTGCTCCAGGAATCAAAAATTATCATTTTGTGATCGCTTTGCCCAAGACAGCCTCCAACCATCACATCATGCCCAAGTCCTTCTCTGTTCACAAACAACAGTTCCAGCGGGGCACCTTCCCTATTTGGCTCACTCATCAGCTGTGTTGCGAAGTTATCATCTTCAGTCCGATATTATAACATAATCCACAAAACACCCCAAAGCACCACAGCTAGTGACTTTGAGTATAAGAAATCAAAAGCCTTGAATCTAGAGTGTGCTACAAGGAGAAAGAACCAATGTCATACATGAGACTAATATCATAGGCCCTTCCTGTAAGAAAGAATGTGACAGATGACAATATCGAGATGATGCTAGGAGGCTGACCACAGTCCACCCTACAGAGGAGAGCAATACCCTCCTAAGCACTGCCTGGAGATAGGATAAATTTTCTTCTAGACTTCAAATTTGACAAGATGCTTGATTTGAAGTTGGTTATCAAAACTTTTCAAATAGAAAGTAATCAACCAGGGCCTGAAAGATGTCTCCTTCTTGCTTGAAATAGGGATGACCACCATGTCTGTAGAAGTGTCCAGTTCCTAGTATTAGTGAGAAAGAGAGAAAAGTTATTCATCACAAGAAGATAATAAAAATTTTCCTGACCTTTGCAGACAGACAGCTGAAGCCCTGATATATTTGTGTTATACCACTACCACACTTTTCACATACAACATATTTCTAGTTATTGAAACTCATTTTTCCTTTACATGGCTGTAGAGCTTCTTTTGCATGAGGATGTTACCTTTTCTTTATTTTCAGTCTGCCCCTTGTCTCTCTGACACAGATTTGGATGGCTACATATATTGTAGGTAATTCTCTAAACTGAAAGACACTTGCGTCATAGTAGGGAAAAAAAAAGATGGAACCTGCAGCCAACAACAAACAGCCTTTAATTATAAATAAAAGATTTTATAAATAAGTTGTTTTTCCAGGGCTAAGACGGTGTAGACTGTGGTCCTAACTGGGGTAAAGCAAAAAACATTAAAGATATAAAAATACAGAGGCCTGCTGGTCAGGTATAAGCCTCGAAGCCATGCCCAATGCCTAGAAAGCTGGGAGACAGTCAACTTGTTGCATATGACAAATACATGGAGTCACAAGTTACTTTGACATGTTTACCAGTGTGTAGCGGTTTTCTGACTGAGAATTTTTGTATGTGCAATTCTTACTATTTCCTATGTTATTTAGAGGCGAAGATATACCTGTATACTAATACAGAGGCAGGTGGATCCAAGTTAATGTAAATCAATGCCAAAGGAGCCAGGGATGCCAATGGATTATGACACTATAAGCAATCTGAGATCTCTTCTTCAACAACAAAAAAGCTAACTACAAAAAGGTGATGGGTTTGTGGTGTTTTTTTGTTTTTTTTTTTTTGTTAGGTAACAACTCACAAACTTGTGTAACATAGCCTTTATGTAAAGGGTCTTTGAAACACATAGTTGTGATCACAAATTAGTCTGTTATGTTTATACATGCGGTTGCAATGTAAATGGAAATGCTACTGCAGAAACAAGTTAAGCAAAAGATAGCAAAGCTGGAAAAGCTAGATGTGGGTTTCTGGAAGAAAACTTTGGAAGTACTGTTTAAAATAAAATAATCTGGTGATTTCCAACTAGTAATTCCACCCTACATGCCTGGATATTATTGCGACACCTTTGAGCTACTTGGATATGAACAGAAAGACTATACAAAAAAATTTGCCTGAAATTCTGAAGCTATAAATTGCTGATGGATCAAAAGCATTTTATTGCATAGGGGATATATTCATAAATTCCTTGACCATTCCAGTTCCACATGCACACTTTTTCATATTCTTTCCTATATGCTATGGGTTAATATTGCTAAAGATTACAGAGCTAAACATGAATTGATTTTTCTTTCTTGCTTATTTTTTTACTCATATGCAATACACTTTATGTGTTACATGCAATCTCCTGGTAACTCAAAATTTTTCACAATACCAGCTGCTGGGTTGCATGGTTATATATTGTGCCTGTTGCAGTTGGTTTTTTTTTTTCAAGCATTTTTTCCAAGCATTTCCAAGCTGAGCAATTAATGAACAAATCAAATGAATTGGCGCTGCTGTATTTTCCTCTAGATGCAAATGTGAAGGATAATTTTTAAAACAACTTTTATATTTCTCCCTTGTCCTCTGGAGAGGAAGTACAAGCTTCAAGTTCTAAATTACTCATTCCTGCTGGCATCAGATGTATGCCCCAAGGAGCTCATTTCCAGATCAACAGACAAGGCTTTAACTATGTAAATTGATTTCTAAATAGAAAATAGTATAATAAAGCATTTTCCAGACAATCTCTCACAGGTGCTTTAGCATCCATAAGGGAAAGAGCTAAAAAGGGTCTGGGAATTGATACCTTCTTTTTCACACAAAGCATCTATGGGGCTGAAATGTCTCCCACTGGGTTAAGAGTTCTACTGGTGAAGGATGCTTAATACTAAATTAGATCAAACAAATTTTCACATGAATCAAGACATTCATATAAAGTCCTTCTCAAAATAACTTCAAGTTTTCTCAATTTCAGTGTTGCAGTATTGCTTCAAATTCTAGTAATTCTCATGGCACTATGTTTCATCATTACATCTAGGGGTCCCAGCTTCTAGAACAGAATAGGATAATTCCAGAATTTTAAAATGTATTGTGACCTTATCTATAGAGAACAATCTGGAAATATAGCACAACAATCTTATCAAATCAAGTAATTAAAAGTAACTCAGATGTGTTTTCATAAACACACTGAAGACCTACCTCATGCTCTTAATATCAGATTTCCTTTTCTTCCAGAAACTGAACTTATAAGAGCAGCCCCAGGAGGACAGCTGGTCCAGGTTGTCTCAGGATTTCTGCTTACTTCATATGTTGTTACTACCAAATTACATGACTCTATTGCAAGGCACATTTAAAAAAAAGAAAAAAATCTGTGCACTTCTGCAGGTTTATAAAGAGAGACTGGAGGAGAAAAGGAAAAAGACGAGGAAAGGTTAGATCCATCCTATATTCATATGCTCCTTGGACTGCTGCTGAAGAAATGAATAGATGCAACCATTGAGATTATCTCCATTGCTTTGCACAAAGCAGGTGTTTACTTTCTTGGGGTTAGACCATGTGCACTCAGCTGACTGCAATGATGATAAAACTCATCCTGAGTTATTCTGTCAAAGGAGGAGAATTCCATCTTACTATTATTTTCTACCTCATTTTACAGCAGTGAGAGGCTTGTAAACTCATGTGCTGGGGCCCAGCCTTGTAAAAACCCAACCATGAAGATAACTGGCTGCAGGTAACCAAGACTGTTAGCTTAAGTGTGAGTTCACTCCATGACTATAGCATTTCCCTCATCATGGCTCAGTTGCAGGCAGGGAAGTGTTGACACTGTGGTTAAGATTCTGCAAACTAAAAAATAGTATTTGTTTTGGTTTTGTCACAGGAACAATCAATTTTGCCAACATAAAAGTAACTCTTAAGTATTTTCCATGAGCATTTCATTCGGGCCATTACATTACCATTTCTTCCACAGGGAGTTAAATGAAATCTTCCTGAACTGGGCTAGCTGAGGGGGAAAAAAAAAAAATCATGAGTGCAATAATCTTGCACTTGGACTTTACCAGAGTGTGCTGGTTTTGGCTGGAATAGAGTTAATTTTCTTCATAGTAGCTGGTATGGGCCTTTAGATTTGTGCTGATAACAGCTGAAAACACAGGGATGTTTTTGTTACTGCTGAGCAGTGCTTACCCAGAGCCAAGGGCTGTTCTGCTTCTCACCCCACCCCACCAGCGAGCAGGCTGAGGGGGCACAAGGAGTTGGGAGAGGACACAGCCGGGACAGCTGACCCCAACTGACCCAAGGGATATCCCAGACCGTAAGGCATCATGCTCAGCACGTAAAGCTGGGGAAG
>JANZLQ010000008.1:26883378-26916719 GCA_026212715.1 Elanus axillaris
GGTGGGGGGGGAGGAATCACAGGTCGGGGACTAACAGGAGGTCGTGAGTAATTGCACTGTTATCATTTGTACATTCCAGTCCTTTTATTATCACTGCTGTCATTTTATCATTGTTATTATCATTATTAGTTTCTTCTTTTCTGTTCTATTAAACTGGTCTTATCTCAACCCATGAGTTTTACTTCTCCTGATTTTCTCCCCATCCCACTGCGTGGGAGGAATGAGTGAGCTTGAGCTAGACCATCTTCTTCAGTTTTCATTTTCCCAGAATAGGAGCTGAAATTTTAGCACCCCTCCAAATTCTCATAGTGATAATACTTACTAGGGTTTTCAGTCCCTCTGTCTGACTGCAGCAATGACTCTGAGATAGGCTCCCACAGAGCAAGAATTCAGCAAAGACCATCTCTACTCATTCCATATAACCCATTGACTGCCTAAGTGAAAGCAACAGGTTTTATCATTACTTCTACCCTTATAGTGGGAGTTAATTCAAAAGGCTAGTAAAATGTTCTTTACTTGTTGTATAAACCTTTTCCCAAAGACCAGTTCTGTTTCCAGAATATTTTTATGAACACTGACACTTGTCATTTAAACCCACCGTTAGATCCTCAGAAGAAATCTTGCTGCTTACATTGCTTTTCTACATACAGGGCTCTGCTACCATCACGTTATTTCAATTCACTGGAATAAACAAGTGCCCAGAATGAGCAGTGTTCGGTGATCTCTCAGACAATACATTAAATACCAAAGGAAACTATTAAAAGGAATGTGTATTCTGACAGCAGGCAAGAAGAACAACTAAAATGTACAGCCAAACCTGTCATTCCTGAAACTATTTTCTTGTTCCCTAATAAGATATGCAGTCTGGTTTAGTTCTAGCGAACTTTTGTCAAAAGCTTTGCCTCATGGCTCTTTATATGGATTCACACACTCTTAAATAATTCAGTGCAAAGCAAATGGAAAGATTAATTTTGCGAAACAATTTAGAGCAGGGATTAGGGATTGGACCATCTCAGTGAAACTTGTGGAACAAGTCCATTATAACTACAGAAAATTTCACAATAACTGTATCAGTGATCGCAGAAGATACAGCCTTTTTTTAGTGAAATTGAGAAAATTCATACAAATGGACTTTTTCCCCCCTTCCGCTTTTATTTTCCAAAAGAAGTGAGAATGAGAAAGGCTTTACAGAACTGAAAAAATGATTGCTGGAAATAGAATAAGTGGAAATTCTGAGTCAGATACTACTGTGTGAGATATCAGGCTGGTAGATTGATATTTATCTTTGTATGTAAGATACACAGCACTGTTAACTACCCTGTGGTCACAATATAGCAACTGGGGCAGGATATTTTTGCAGTATGTGTATCATTCTGTGTACTTTTAAATCTGGTTCATTTTCTTTGTTCTAAGAAATAAGAAATCCCTGCGTTTCCTTTTTTCCAGCTTGATATTATAAAGAATACTGTTATTTATGCAGAAGGGAGCTGAAAAAATAAAGCACATGAAAGCAGTAATAATTCCTAGCTGAATTCTTTCTCTCTCACATACACAATCACAGAGGCACTTACTCGACTAATGGCTACCTATGTTCTGTACCCTCCCATACAAGCACCTGTTAAAAAACCATGGTACCAGTTACATAACTCCGCTGCAGCTTTTTTCCTCCCCTCCTTTACCTGCTCCCTTCCTTTCTGCTTTTCCATACTAATCAGCTAAGATTTGCTTGTTCAGATTCAGTGGTGTGGTGTGAGCCAGGAAATCTCTGTGCAAAAAACCATGGGGCAACCACGTTATGATCTTGGACATCCAGCTCTGAAGGCAGTGTTTTAAATTAAAGAAAAACTCACATAGCTGGTCCCTTTTTCTTTCTGACATGCGAACACTCTGTAAGGCAGCCCTGATTTTAACAGTAAAAATCCCATGCAAATAATTTCATTATCACATTAGCTGCAGGAGGAATTGGTCTCACTTTCCTTGCTAATCACTACATAGTGTCTAGTCACCATTATTTTGGTGTGCCGTGAGACAATGTCACCCAAAAACATGTTTCTCCTTTCCTCTGTACATGAAGTCATATTTATCCTATCTAAATTCATCAAAGGTGTCTAGAACAGGAGCAGAGATATCCTGATCTCCATATATTGAGAAGACATAGGCAATTCTATAGTGTCATTACAGTACAGGTCGAAGAGACTAAGTTTACCTCAACCTCTTTAAGAGAAGATATAAAAGCCTCCCCAGATGTTAGACTATTTTAGCAACTTTCATAGGGAAATGACTGAGAATGAATGCTTCATATTGTTTTACTCTATCATTAAACTATAACAAAAAGATAATAATAAAAAAACCCTTTGTAAATTAATGCTATGAATTAAAAGTCCCCCTGGTTTTTCACAGCATGCCTTTATTTTTTTTTTTTGACAACTAAATTTCCATGCCTTCATGCTGATTGCTCCTGAAACACCTGGTAAACAGGATGTATCATATTCCATACCCTTTTACAAGGAGTTAAAGTCTGAGTAATTCAATCTTCGAGCAGAAGAATCACCCAGTACTGCTCATTGCTGTTGAAGATTAATTTTTACTAGCCACTTACAGGGCTAAGGAGTGCATTACAGCAAATGCTATTATTCAAGCTCAGCAGAATAAAATCCATCATTTCTGAGCAGGAGAAAATGTTTTTTATTAGAGCCATTCACACAGCTCTATAATACACCATCTCTACTTACTCATATTCCTTTGTAAATTTTATCTTGGTCAAGAAGCAAATAGTTCATTAGTTTGCTTAAAACACTTCTTAATGAGAGTGCTAATTGAGAGGGCATTAATGTATTTCACTAGGCTCCCATGTTTATTTCTTGAGAAGGGACATGAATTTGTCTTCTTTCGTGCATTTAATGCTAGCAAGGTTTTGTTTAAAGGATAACAACTCCGGTACCCATTGTGCTCAAAAAGGTTAAAATTATAAGAAACACAGCACGTAAATTCTTTGTGAAGTGTACTGAAAAATTAGACTGCAGCATAATAACTTCCCTTCTATATTCAGTGGGTGAATGAGAGGGAGAAAGGGGTTCAATCTTAGTAGGAAACATTCTCAGTGGTGCAAGAGACATTTAATGCAATACGTGGCAACCCAGTTTCTATTTCTTACCCTGATTCAGCAAGTTCGTCAAGCACCAGCCTCATTCTAAAAGTCTGGGTAGTGCTACAGAAGACATACTATATTATTAGAGGACATATTATCTTCCTAAAGTAGGAACATTCATTCAGATTATAGAACTGCCAATCAAATTTGACTAAGTTTGGATTTTTAAAATTCTGTTTGTTTCTAAAGCCTCCATATTGTTATCCTAACGGTTAAGTCTATCTTCATAGACTTATGGTGCAGTTTGTCCATTACTAAAAAGGAAAGCTTTGCTTTACATTTAGGCAGAACATACCCTCACCTTAATTGCAAGTGTTTTTAACAAAGCAGGTTTTGAAATACCAACTTCTCTCTGAAATTCTGCTTTGAAAATAGAGTCAGATTAATGATGAAGTGTGTGTTTCTTTTCACAGAGGCTGCTTGGCAAACCAATGTTTCTTAGAACTGCAGTTTAACTCAGAAACATCTGAGTTTTAAACTGAACTCTCTGAGCACCAAAAAAAAGAGAAAATTTTGTATCTCTGGACATAAATATAGCAGCAGAAAGCAAGCTCCTAATTCTTTCCACTCGGGGTGCCTGCTGTGTCCAGCAGGCGAAAGTGAAGCGGATTTACGCTCATCTCCACTAAGAAATTCTTAGAGAGTTGTCAGTGTTCAGCAACCAACATCAGTCATGGCAGCTGATAGGGAAAGTCCCTAAGGATAAGCCTACGAATAATGAAAGAGCTGCTGAAACAAAATGGCCCAGGGCTGTAGATTTTTAAGTTGTAGCCATTTATTTTTTAAATCAATTTGGTTAACCTTTACAATGTCACGTTGTTTTTAAGTCAATTTACAGTTACATGTCAGGCTCTAAATATAAAGAATATATATTCTTTATACACAAGACAGTGCAGGCCCTAAAGGAAAACAGGAGCCAAGGAAACATGACCACTTTCTAGGACAGATTCATCTGAATAAGTGTATGCAAAAAATACAGAAGTAAAGAAAAAGGAATATGAAAAAACACTTTCCCACCCACGGATACTACGTGAACACTTGTGATTAACAGGCAATTTTTAGAGTTTCAATTAAACAGTCAGTGCTAAAGGCTTATCTATATCTTGTGATTGAATCAGTTCTCAAGATTTTCAAGTTTGTTCTTGAAATGTCATGAAAACATTCTGATATCACTTAGTTTAATTTCAATAGGCCAAACTGTGATAATTTGGCTCACTACTAGCAATGCTTAGCAATTAATATTGCAGAAATTTACATTCAAATCTAAGGAAAATAATAGTAGCAAAATGCAGCCTATGTTCTTTGACACTTATAATTTTTTTTACAGCCATCACTAGAAATATGAAAATGCAGGTATTTAATTTTTATAGCAAATATCATAGTACTTATCGATGGCAGATATTTTGTCAGATTGTTTTTATCGCTTAGAGCAGAGTATCAAGTTGGGACATGTGTCCATTCTTTTGTCTAAGCTGATCCAGGAAATAGAATCCTAAATATTTTCTATTCCATCCTGCACTCTACCACATCATACTTTCTATATTTAGAAGTGATTAGATTTATTTACCTTGCACAGCAACTCAACTCAAATGAGTACAGAGTTGAACTTACACTTGCAAATATCTGTTTACATACCCTGATTTCCATTTAAGTAGTGGCCGACTAAACCTTTGTAAGTAGAGGGAAGCACCAATAGCCTTTGAAATTTGCAAGTAGATATGTAACATATAAAAGCATTTCAGGTTATTGCTCTCTACTTAGAACTCAGAGCACAAAGTCATTGTCCTTTTGACAATGAAACCTGCCAGTCACATTTGCAAGCGCATACATGAATTAAACATAGCCCCTAAGAATAATATTCTTGCATCTTAGACTTGTGTCATACAGCTGTTCAGTCTAATGCATTGTAATCATGAAAAGGAACTTTTGCTTCAGATCCTGCCTGTGCTGCAGCGATCATGCAGAAGAATCACCCAAGCTGATGGGGATCCTCCAGTGTCATGCAACTGGGAGAGAAGTTCTCGTTCGGCGGCATCCAAGTTCTTCTCATGTACAAGCAATGTCCAGCTGCCCTTCCTGCCATTAGTATCTGCTGCAAACTCGTTACGAGTGTTTGCATGCAGACATCAGTCATATACCCAAGGGTACCAGCCAGGCACTGAAAAAACTCCACAGATCAAGGAAGTGTGAGACTAGCTTGATTCATCCTTTTCAGTCCAAATCCTCAGATACACTTTGTGCTTTTCGACCATGGCACAAGCTCTGAGCCAGAAACTGAATCTCCAGGGCAACATGAGCACTGTTGTAAGGCTGTGCGGGTGTGTAAGCAACTGGGGTGTCACTGGGAGACAAAGGCAGAGGACAGGAAAATGGAAAGGGAACAGAAAAAGTACTCAAAGGACTGTGCGTGATGCAATATTTTGGGGCAAACGCCTGCTGCTCCTTCTCCAAAGGTGTGGAGGAAGCAGCTGCAGCTTTGCTGCCAGAGACAGGGGAACACGCACCATCCTCAGAGCCCCACGTCAGGCTGCTTGCTGGAGTTAAACAGCATCTGTGCTAGTTTGAATGACAGCATATTGCCTCTAGGAGCTCCTGCTGGGCTGCATACCTCAGCACTGCTTCTAAGCCAAAGCAGTGATGTTATGCACTATCTAGCCCGGAGATGTTTATAATTTGCTTTGATTTCTCCCAGAGACAGGATCAGAAAACAGTAGTTCAAGGCCTCGTGCCTCATGCTGACACCACTCTACCTCAACTCCTTCATACTACTGTGTCACAGAGGTTGAAGGAGACCTCTTAACAATGGGACAAAAGGACAGCAAATCAGAAAGCCCAGATACTTTTCTTTCAAGGCTCTCACTCGCAGAAAAATATGATTCAGACTTGGCCTCCTGAGTTCCAAAGACAGGAAACTTAGTTCACATGTGCAAGTTGTTCAGCCTGGCTCTATAAAAACTTCCCCCAGCAGAATGAACACACTTAAAATCAACTCCTCTTTGGAAAAGCTAATGCTTTTTATCTGGGATTAAACAACCTTAGGCTACTTACAGTCAAAAAAATGCTATAATGCAACATGTAGAGGGTGCTGTGCCATACTCTGTGAAGCTTTATTTCTGAACAATTACAAAGGAAACGTGTAAAACCAAATATGGAAACCTGTCCAACAGCTGTATTGATTGAATATTTCCCTCGTTCTTTGGCTTAACCTCTTACTGCGATTCCCGCTGGATGTGGGGTACCTCCATGGAAAATGGCATGTGTTGGAATTATTCAGCAATGCTTTAGGTGCACTCTGCTTCCTTTTGAAAAAGAACTTTAGGAATCAACATTGCTGTATATTTCTGAATGTCTCCCATGGCCCTACTAAATGTGGCTGTGGCAGCAGAAAGAATGTCTCTCTTTAACAGCATATCGCAGCATTTAAAAGAGCACAGATGTGGTGAGATTGTCAGTCATGCAACTCAAGTTGAAGAAAACAAGTGTTCAGAAGGAGAAGCAAGGGAACGATCTGGTTGATTCACTGGCAGCTTTGTCATGACAGGCAAAGATTTCTAGTAGCAGTGCCTAAATCAGAGAAAAATCTGTGTTTTCAAATAATTTTGTAAAATCTACCTTTGTAAAACATATTATAAAAATAATCATTCCAGAACAGGATAATGAAAATCCTGAAGGGGGTACCCTTTAACAAGATCTAGGACAGGCGAGCAGTTAAATTCTTGCATTAAATCAACTAGAGCACAAAGCATTCTTCACTACCTGGGATAACCAATCATTTTGATTAAAATTTTGCCCCACAAAACAGACAGAATGCTACCAGCCCTGTTTCCTCAGGTCCAAAGGTTATTTTTTCATGTTTACAGGACTCTCAAAAATAAAAGCTCTGCGAAGGCTGATGCCTAGAGCAGACACTGCTACGGTGTCCTAAGGTAGTAGTTCTTTCCTGGAGGGGAAGAAACATTTTTGCAGCAAGATGTAAGCCACTCTGAACACTGGTACTATCGCCAGTGGTCTGCCACCTTCTTTCATAAGTCAGCTGAGCCCCAGAAAGCCTGCTGCCTGGCTAGTTATTTCACCAGCTCTCCCAAAACCCCAGGACCAGTGCTGACTTGACCTGTGTGTAAGAGTCACCCCAGAAGACCCCTGCATGGCATTGCCCTAGTAAGGTTGTGCGTGAGCAACGCCATGTGTGAGCGTAACCATCCTCTAGCAGCATTCAGAAAATACAGCAGGGCAGCTTCTCCTCCAGACCTCTCGCAGCTTCTGAGATTCTCTAAGTCCTTTTCTTTTTTTTAGCTAAAATCACTGCATCTGTCTGCAGCTGTTCTCCTCTTACAGGCTTTGTCCTTACTCTCTCTCCTGAGAGCACATCCCAGCAGTAAGGACATGGCACAGGGTCTCATGTGGTTCACAGCAACACTATCATGTCTGTCCTTCTTACCACGCAGGCAGGCATGCGTCCTGGATGGGGATGCCAATGTACTTTAGAAGCTTTCTGATGATCAGGACACCAGGACATTAGGGCTAACATCAAGAGGAAGGATGAGTTGAAACCACTAAGAATATAATCCAAAGTGATACAGAAAGAGAAATTACAAGCCTGATACAGCATCTCTGTAAATGCATTAGGGACAGGTCCACATAGCAGTGGAGGAATTGTAACAACATTTTAAAGAAGGAAAGGATTCTAAATTGCTTTACCTTATATGCATGTTTTAGCCCTCACATTTCTTTTGTGTAACTATCAGTTTTTATCAGTCCTGTCCCCTCCAAGACTTTCATGCAGGCCTTCCTCCATTTCTTTGCTGAAGGTATTTCTGCAAGGAGATTCAAAATGTAGCCTGAATCTATCTTTAACTTATGATGTTAGACCTTATTTCCCCAAAGGTATGGGTTCAAGCATACTGTCAACCTCATCTTTACATTTCAGCTCTTCTGCAATGTATTCAGCCTTTAATACATCTCTGATAGCTGTGTTTTTGGGATATGGAAATATCTCAGACAAAACCAAAACTTTACAAAAGTTCACTTTGCTACTCCATAAAATCAGTCTCATTTCTCTCAGCCAAATAACCTGTGAGGTGAGAACAGTGTTTTTTACCATACAAATGCAAAACCAAGGAGTAGAAGAGGAAACAATAGCAGAAGAAAATTCAGACCTGAGCACTTGTAGAAGTCACTTGGCACTAGGTAAGCTTGTTAATAAAATTTGTGATCTAAAGGAAAGGAAACTCTTTTTAGTGATTTGTATATGTAGAAAATAGAACAGTTTATGCTTATTCAGGAACACTTTTTCTATGTATCTGCGCACAGTGGTAACAGCTCTGCTGAAGCTTTTGAGACATCGGCAGATTAGTTAAACTGTAGAGTGCTTTAGCTGTGCAGATCCGTGGCAAAATCTGAAATTATTTCCAGTTTACAAACACAGTATGTCATGCTGTGTTGCACATACATGGAGAGTACTGGTCATATTCTGGAGCCTTCAATCTCCACTCTTGAGCACATCAAGTTGTCCTGTTATGAAAGAATTACATCCTCAGATAACTTTTTGTAGTTTCCTAAGCTGTCTGATGGATATGTAATTAATTCTTATTCAAATAATGCTAATTCTAAAGCAATTCTAAGCAATATTTAAGTCGTTCTTTGCAGACAGATTCTGTATGGATGGCAGAAGTGAGATCAATCATGTGGTCAAGTCCAGATCTCAGCAGGTCAAAAGTGGAGGGAAATCAAAAAATGTCACATTAGTTATTACGCTCAGTACATTGTTTCCTGCTTTCAAGTGCAAAATCATTTACACATATAGCAGAAATGTAAACCATTAAGGACTATTAAGTGCTGGTTTTCTAATGAATTTACACACTTTTTTTTTTTATTACCTCTGTAGAGTTCATGTGCTTCACTCCTCCCTTGCCTTTCCATAGATTTACTAAGTTCCAGAAGAAGGATGTCTCCTTTAGAAGGTACCAGATCGTGAAGGTATTGAGTCAAGCACACAGTGGAATAGAACAGCTAATATCGTATCATCATTTATGAAAATCCAGTAAAAACATTGACATATAACTGTTGAACTGCCAGAACCAAAAAAAAAACCCAACCAAAAAACAAAACACTATCAGAATACTGTTGTAACTGCAGTAAACACTTCATGTTAATCAGAAGCAGCTTGCTTTCCTTCCTATTTTTAAGACAAGCAACTGTTTTGATTTATCAGCTTTTTAGCTTTTTACATACACAAGTAAATAATTTTGAAATTAAGTAGGAAAAAAAAAATCCCAAGTGATCTTCATTTTCAGACACGTAGGCCTTGGTTTACAAAAACTAAACAGAAGCTATGAATCAGATTTATAACGGAAGTCACATTTCAATCTCAACTACAGAACGACTATTGTTCTCCGTATTTTAATTCCCCTTCCATTCCATAAAACATGTCATCAATCTGTTCATAAATAGTACCAATTCTTTAAATATATCATGTGGTACGTAAGGGAAAACTTCACTAAATCAGTTTGTGAAATCCATGAAAGATATCTGTATGCTGATATCACTGTTTCGTTTATGTTGCGGTACTTGGTGATCTTCACTTCAAAGTGAAGTTTCACTGCAAGAAGGTACAGAAGATAAATTGTGTAACAAGTTCTTTGCATGCAAACGAACTACTGAACAGTGTATTCTTACTAGGGCTTATCACTTTTGTAATCCATCCTGTAGGGGGTCAGTGCTAAAATTAAATTATACCTGCCTATCATTGTCAAACTAATCAGGCTGTGAACTGAAAAATAAAACAATTAAAATTAGAGACAGGCCAGCCTCCCACTGTTTATGATCTCATTTTATTTGTGAAGAGTAGGTGGAAATTCACCCGTGGTGAGCATTTGGTTTATGTCAATTTTTCTTGTTATTACAGCTGGGGCTTATTTTGTGAACTGTTTGCAGCTATTTCTGCTAAAAATAAGTGGATACCAATTTAAACTTCCTGGCTATATTTCAAGTTAAAGTACCATTACTAGATAGTTATTATGCTGCATTTTATTGTAAGAGATCCTGCCATGAAGCCAATCTATACAAATACAAATAAAGACAGTTAGAATTACCTTCCAAATGACTCTATTGGAGGTTATTCACATTTGGTTTAGCAAAACATGTTAAGCTATTTGTAAGAAATGTTATTAGTCGGAGGAGCACTGAATTAATGAGACTTCCTAAAACACTTTATTAGGTTAGACTGTGACACTTAGAGAGAGCGAGAGAACAGGGATCAATTTTGCCTTTGTGCCTCGGTCCTCAGTAAGTGAAACCCATAGTCCTCTCAGTTTTCGAGGAAAATAATTTTTTTTATCACTCCTCCTTCCTCTGCTGCGCGGTCTCATAACAAAATGATCTTCCCCAAATACATTCTCTCACAAAAAAGAAAAGGTGACAATTAGATACAAAATTCCCTGTCTTTCTAATGACAGCAGGAGCTGACATGTGAGAAGACCACATATTGGTGACTTGGTCATACAGTGCTGCATTTATTTTCAGAGTTGGCCATCACAGGGTTTGTGAAGATTATGTCAGACCCAGTTGCCATCAAAGACTTTGACAGGAACCTCAGAGTATCAGGAAAATTACTTATAGCATATCCAGGATCTTCGTCTTAAACCTACAACCTGCTAGTGTTGTTGCAGTTGTTGAACAGTCAATATATCTTTCCCATTAGTAATTACCTGTTGTTATAGTATGTGAGCTTTGAGACCAGTGCAGGAACACCAAGATCTTGTTTTTGCTCTGGCTCCCCATGGTAAAAGGATCGGTCTATTGTTAAAGACAGTAACGTGTCCAGGAGTGGCCAATGGCAACATTTTACAAGGTTACTAATAGTGTGTCTATCAAAGGTTGCACTGTGAAGGGCTAGCAGCAGAATCCAAGGCCTATCATTACAGAAATTGGATCCAGCCACACTCTGTGGTCCTGAAGACAAGATGCAGCACTGCCCGTTAGGAACAGACCCACTTTGGATATTGTCTAGGAAGTGCTAAGTGGTCCAAGGCAAAATGTTACCTGTTAAACATCTCCCACTGCTTGCGTCATGTACAATGGTCCAGTCTGGTCTGCTGGCACAGTCATTGTTGGAAAGTTAGTATATGTATGACACAAGGCATGGCAGTTACTCCTAAGCTCATTAGCACCATGGAGCAACAAAGCACTTTAGGAAAGCTGGAGACATTACTATAATACCACTATCATAGTAATGGAGTTATATGTCTTCTTCAGTTTGGATTAATTCCTTTAGATAATATCCTGTTTAAGTAATTGTAATGTTCAATACTGTTCATCTAACTCATCTGACTTCAGCTGTCTAGAACAGAGGGGTCTCGTCTAAATTAATTGTTGAATTTGTCTCTCTATCGACCCTTCCCTCCTCCTTACCCCTTTTTAGCCTGGAAGGCATCTCTGTATGTCTGTGCCCATCTCTGGCCATTGTCTAAAGCGCGGTTTCAGGAATTAAAAGTAGGTAAAATGGGAAAAGGAACAGTTCTGAAAAGAGGAGAATGAAATCAGTCTGGTAGCAAAACTCCAAAATCTAGGCTGTTAGGCTGCTTTTCAAGAAAGGGCTTTAAGTGTAAAAATGTTTATTTCTAAAGATCTTAATGTTAAGAACAGAGGTCTAGTGTGATTAACTTAAACATCTAAGCAGAATGGTTTAGACTTAATTTTCTAACACTGTAACACATAAAGTCAAATTAGATGCCCGGCAATCGAACACATAAAATAGGGGAAATTTACTTATCCAGTTGGTATTACAACAGCTAGCTACCTGTTGTTTATCCTAGATTTACTCCTTTAGCGAGCTATCTGAATTGAAATGTAACACCTCTGCAAAAATGATACTCAAAGTGTGTCTTACTCTCACACCACTTGTTTTTTTTTCCATCAGGTGCTGACACCACCCGCCCTTAATCTGCGAGACCAGGGTGCTAAGATCTCAGCTACACATAGCAAGAGAGCAGAAGGGTCTAAAATGACCTCCACAGTTACAAAGATGTCAAAGAGTTTTGTTAGTGGCACTGGCAGGGAACTGGCAGCTGACAGGGTTTCAGAAGAAAAGAAAGGAATTTGCTTTTATTTCCACTGCACTTTGAGGGAGGCGGAACATACTGAAAGTCTTAAAGGGAGGCACGGCAGGCAAGTTTGATGAAGAACTTTGACAATGAAGATATTGATATGAGAGTGACTGATGTAAAAATAGTAAAGGAAAGTTCATCCTCAGCTGATCTCTTAAAGACATATTAGTCTCTAAGAAAATCCTGCATCTAAAAAGGAAAGGCGAAGGTCAGTTGTTTTTCTTTTCAGTATAAGGTAGTGTGGAAGAGCAGCCAGAGAAGTAGCTGGAAAACCAACAATCAAAATACCCTACAATAAGAGAGAACACAAAAAAGGAAAATGTAATGAGAAATATAATGAAGCTTTAGAAAGAATGTGAGCAATGGGCAGAAAAGAAGGAGGTCAATGCAGTCATATTTAATATTCTTTTTTAAAGAGTAATTAAGATATTCCATAGAGAAGGTAAAACACTAGAAATAAGGAGTGTTTTAAGAATGTGTCAAAGGCTGTAATTAAGCTGAGGACAAAGGCAGACATGCAGCTCAATTTTAAGATATTCTTGTGACAGGAAGTGGCAAGGCAATAGATATTTTTTTTATTACTATAATACTGTCACAAAATTACTTTTTAAATTTAAGAAGTGGCTCCACTAAATTTATCCTGCTCTTTCCAGAGCAAAGCACATCATATTTATGTAAGTATATTCAGATTATTTAGCCAAATCTGTCATCCACATGGTATGTTAATAGTCCAATCATTTAAAAATTTATATCATTGTGATTTTATAGCTTACATGCCTACAGTTGATTCATCATTTAATACCTGATAAAAGGGAGTATAAAAACTACCAAACTGGAATTTTTACTCTTTTTACTTCACTAAGTGACCATGTACAACTGAAAGTTACTGCACAAAGTGAAAAAACAGAAGAGACTCATGCCATTTGTACAGAAATGAGATTCCAAAAGACAGATGAGTTATGTTTCTTAAGAGGATGGAAAAGGCCTGAAGAATAATGTTTGTAAGTTAAGGATGGCCCTAGATATGTTATTATAACCAATTCACACCCATACTACACGTTGCAAGAGGAATGCAGCTGTTCAGCTCTATCCTGATTCATCGGGACTTCAGTTACTGAAGTCAGATTTCAACTGTCAGACATCAAGATGTTACCTCTTTGCCTTGGTTATTCTTTACCATCACCTGCCCAAACTCATGGAAGTCTGCTATGAACAGACCCAATTCTGCAAGAGATTAAAGCAAAACAAAATAAGTGTGTGTCCCCCCCCCAACTTAAACTGCCACCCAGCTCATTTCAGACTGATGTTACACATTAACAAGTCCCACATATTTTTGTTTTAGAGCTTCAGCAGCTGGATGATTATCCCTCTAGGAATGTTTTCTGTTTCCTATCACTCAGTTTTGTCAAAACGAAGTCTCCTGGGCTAATGCTTTTTTATCCTTTCTCCTTTTCTTGCTGCAAGCGCCTGTCGCTGATGACTTTTTAACTCTTGACAAAGCTGATAAGTAAGTTACTTTTATGGAACTGCAAATCTGCATGTTGCTATTTGGCAACAGTAAGTTGTGTTTATTTGTTATAGAGCAAAATAATGGCCAAAGAATTCCACTGCCACCGGCAGTTGCAACTTCCCTAATATGCCTCTATTTCTGCATTAGTTTATGGTGAAACATGACCAAATCTCTTCCAGACAAAAGGTGCTTTTGTCAGTGGACTGTTTCACTGAGATAAGAATAAAGGAAAAATAAGTCTTTATGCTTTTAGCACAGATTGTTTACCTTGTGATAGATGGAGGCAAGTCTAGCATTGGGGAAAGTTGCACTTCAGTTGACAGGACTGAAAAGTATATTAAATTTGTCTCTTTTTTTAAAGCAAACTATGACTAGAATTAACTCTTTCTGTTAAATTCTGGTTTAATGCATTAATCTGCCTTTTTATGTTGGTTTTTTTCTTGTGTTTTTTTAAAAAAACACAAACATTTCTGTAACCATGAAATATGGTCTTTATGATACCTGCTCAGTATCAGATCTTAGCAATTACACAGTTGTTTATCTTCACTGACAGTTAAAGTCACAGGCATTTACCTTATTGAGACCAGGATTTGAACTACTTTTTGTGGGCTGATCCAGCCTGGAGAGACTCCATTGTTGTCTCTGTATTCACATTTTTCAACCAAAGTCATATCATACTTTCATCCAGAGGAGGCTAGCACCGCCCAAGAGAGCCTCTGTTATTCCTAAGCACAAGCCATATGTTCAGCACCATTTCTGTAGAAAATAAGGATAATCCGTGCTTAAAAGATCATGAAGCTCTTAGACTTCCAGATTCAGAGATCTCAGACTTAAAGTTTAATAATAAATCCTTCAAATATACTTAAAATTTTACATACATGAGTAGTGTTGGCTTCAGTGGTACTAATGTTTTTAAGTTTAGCATATGAATATGGCTTTGTGCAATCAGGGTTTAAAGACATAAAGTGGATAACTTGAAAAATTTGGGAAGCTAAAAGGAAGCATAGCTTCTGACTAAAATCTGTATGTATATGGGTGTCCATTCAGATATTTTAGTGACTGAGTGCACACAAGTGTGTGACTGCTGAGTGAAATATATCACTACATTATCCAGCACCAGTGACAAGCCTGCTGTTTCTAACAAATAGGAAGAGCAGTTTCAGGAAAAATCCAGCTCACCCTCTATAGATCTTGATCAGTAATGGTCCCAAGGTGTAGACTCTACAGAGAATGTAACTTTCTATATCTACAAAGTCTCTCTTGAGTTTTCTTATGCATGTAGAACTAAGCAGATGGCACATTCCCAGCATCTAGGTTAATCCCACTGCTTAATTTCAAATCTTTGCTTCAATATACTACTGAAATTCACCTGACTGATAAATTCTAGGAGAATTTAAAAATAACAGGGCAACATATTTTCCTAAACTTTTGCAGAAGTTTTACTGTTGCTGCTGGCGTTTCCTCAAAAGCATCAGCCTGACATACAGACTAGTCTCGGTAACATTGGGATCAAGCAGTAAGAGTTTGGTGAAGTTGCAAGGAAAAGATTAGCTGGTGATCTAAAAATTATAACAGGAAATCATGATTACAGGCCATACATACCAGCTGCATCATATATAACTATTATATTTCTCTTTGGTTTCATAGAAGAAAGGAATATCAGACTATGACACCTTTAAGGAAATTTCTGCTTTTTATTGGTCATTTGACAAAGCTTGGATTAATGGAGTTCGGAACCCATCCAGTGATTTACAACTACAGCTATAACAGAGATAAACAGAAGAAAGATGAATGTTTACATCAAAACCTTTATTATCAGACTAATAGCAAGACTGGAAGTTTTAGTAATACAAGGATTTTTTCTCTCTGTCTGTAGGCAAAGTCACTATTAACAACCTGGAGAGCACTTTGCAAAGTCAACATGCAAAGTCAATTCAGCTTTCTATTCTCAAGTTTTATACAAATACATATTCAATAAGGCAAAACTTCCACTGATTTTGCAGATAGTTTTGCTTCATTAAGGCATTATGAATTGTCTATTCTAATTACTTGGAGCCTACATTATCATACCACTAAGCACTAGCCTGAGCTACTATATTGCTAGACTAGTTCTGTGGCTGTATGACACTGCTCTATAACAGACTGATTCATTTTCATATGAATTTGATATTGTGCCATATTTAATACAATTTAGCGTATTGTTGTCCAGTTAAAATATGTTTACCGTCATTAAAAATGAAAGGGGGGGCAGTTTGTCACAGACGTTTCTCATATCTCTGTGTATTGCAGCAGAATAAATGAATGAGACACTTCTTCCACTTGCCTGTATGGGGGTGTGTATGTTGTATAGTATATATATTTCTTCAGCAGAACATGGGCCAGAGAAAATGCTATCTCTAATAAAATATATTGTCCCTATGCAAAATGTTTCCTAATGATGGAAGAGTAAGCTTCTGTGTATAGAGAAAATATTGGCTTACCAATCTACCATCTGGTGTATAGTGGGAATGGTCTGAGTAGCTTTCTCAGCTGGAACATTTGGAAAATGAATATACTGTTGGTACACCTCAGACTTTTGGCCATGATGTTTGTGATAATGTTGTTGATTTACCAGATGTCCTGCAAATTCCTGGTGTGGTAGTGTTTCTTGCTCCTACATTATGCTGCCTTCATTATGTGGTAGTTTTATGATTGCAGTCATTTCTCATAGAGTAGGAGGGAGCTGGGAACTGTGTCCAAGAACAGCATGGATTCTATCATCCAGCCACCATTCAGTTTGCTGATCAAAATCTCTACCAACATCTTGCTTATAGATCAATAAAAATTACATGGGAGTACATGTAAAGACTTGACTAATACCACCAGCATGTTTTGCCGTTTTTCTAAATCATGCAAAGTCCAATGCAGATTCTTACACATCTGTCTTCATGTAGGCATGCCCAGCCCTTTTTCTTACTTTTCAGCTAGCAGGAATGAATACAAATGGGAGCACTAAATGCTGTGTTCACTCACTATGTGTATCCCTGAGGTTTGTATAAGTGTGGTTCACCACTCTGCTCCTTTTTTGTTACAGTAGATTAATGAAAATAATATATGATGTACAGCTGAGCACCTAGGCTTTGATTTCAGAAATTAACTCATCTCTTATACTTTCAAAATGAAAAAGCACATGTGCTGCTTTCTCTTTATTTCTTCATGTTGTCAATTCATAGATGAGCTATATGAGTACCCTTAGAGCAGAAGTGTAATGGAGACCAAGGCACACACTGAAATAAGTGTATTACACAAGACTCGCAAATGCATCAGTCTATTTTTACCTAGATCCCCAGATGTTAGCATGAGGATTGCTCAGTCAGCACATATTGGACATAACGGCACCTTACAGGCCTCAAGTAAAAATGGTTGTAACTGTTTGAGAAAATGTCAGAAAATGCAGAGACTTATAAATACCAGGTTGGCTCTGAAACATACAATTAAACAAGAAATATATACAAGTACAAGAAAATATATAAGCATCATTTACGAATATAACATATAGACAACATTTTTTCATCCTTCACTTTATTTTGATTCCAGTAGAAATGTTTGCAAGTTAAATTAATAAATTTAATTCGCGATATTGACTTTGCCTTAGTGCTGAGATCCTGAACTACCTAATGGATATTTTAAAGATGAACTTTACCTCTGTCACAGGTATCTCAAGGCATACAACACTCAGTTTGGCTGAGTATCAGAATAAGCATTAACACTTGCTGGCACTATGTAAGGAGCCAGGGAGCTGCCATAGTGAAATATGGTTCAGGCAGCATAGTCTTGTGCAGGCCACAGAACTGTGCTTTGTGACAAGTACAGACAAGTCTGGCTTTAGTGGATATTTATGGAAAGTCATAGAGAAAATACAAACATATCTGTGATTAGGTGCATCCAACTTCCACAAACTCTTATACTGGAGGTTAGTGTTCCACACTAACTATGGCACAGCATCAGTAACAAATCTACCTCATAGCTCATTTTTTTTTACATCTAGGGAAGAGAATTCTATGCCACTGGGCAAAAAAAAAAAAAAAAAGTTCAAGAAGCAAGATAATTTGTGCCTCATGGTTCATGCAAGAGACATCTTTTTCTGTAAGAAAAAAATAGATCCTAGGCTACATATTGACTATGGGCAATTAAAACAGAAAATAGAGTAGTATGTATTACTTGTGTCATTTCCACATTCAGAGGTAGGGAGTCTTTCTGAGATATATACAAATTTCTTATGAAGAACCATAGGTTTTCACCAGTGCTTTATTCAGATAGATTGGAAAACTTCCTTTCTTTCACATAATGTCTATCTCCAGGCTATCCAGGTCCAGCTACAGTGAGAAACTATAAACCAAGTCCAGTCTGTGAGAGCAAATTTTACAAATCCTCTTTTGTAAAGGAAAATGAAGATAGAAAATATTTAGTTTGTACTGAAGAAGCAGTAACTCCAAATGGCTGATGCCACTGACTTTGCCCAGTGTAAGATATCTCATTTCCCCATCTCATGACCAAGAGCTGTGTTTTAGCACATGTGATTTCCACCAATATTCTGGATTCTTCCTAGGTGAGCTTCAGACAAAAATATGAGAGGCGTGGTGCAGCTGGTACTGTTCAGCATCCCCGATTAGGTAACTAGGCACACCCAGGTAGGAGACGTGTAATCATATTTTATTGGTGCTCACTCTATGTATCAGTCTTGAAAGGCGTTGCTTCAGCTGAGAGAGTCTGGGGTAGCATGATGAAATGGTCACTTGAAGACCTGTCCCAGGTGATTTGGACAAGCAACTCACATCAACAGAGACCACTCAAAAGTAATGTTTACAACACTGTTATGATCAGCAATTTTCAAGATGTTTCCAATTGTGACTACACTTCCAGTTGAGATACACTTGCAGAAATAATTTAATTTATTTCACATGAATGCTCCTCACAACAATTATCTATGGGATTGCTGCTTCTGCTGTGTCCCACTCCATAATATTTTCAGTAGGCAAGACTAAAGCAAAAACAAAACAAAAAAATCTTGGGGTTTTTATATGCTAGCTCTTATACATCTTGCTGTGTTTAAAATGTTGTTGACGGAATAACTCCAACCCTCACCTCTTTCCTGGCAGATATCATCTCGGTAATAAAGTCTGCAAGAAAACAAGTCACAGCATAAGTACCTTAGCGTGACTGGTTTAGGTCACACTGCTGATGAAGGTGTATTTAACTAAAACACCAGAATGTAAAGCAGAGCAGGTGGAGCTAACAGTTCATTTATACTAACTTCCATGAGGGCAGTAGTATCCTCCGCCAGAGAGGGAGGACAGACAACTGATAACGTCTTAAGTTATATCATCAATACTTACCGGACTTTTCGTGTCACAGTTCATAAACAGCTTCCATTTAACAGCACTGCCACTGAGAACTTCCACATCCACATTTCTCACTGTCAAATATGTTAGCCCTTAACCTGTTTGTTAAACAGGAAGAAAAGATAAAGAGGAATTGAAAATTTCAGTACGTGCTGAAATCGGGTTCGACCCAGTCTTATGAACTTAAGTTTTTCCCTTAATCATTTCTTTTTTGGAGAAAATTTGCCATCTCACTTCACCTCATCCCTAGTCAGATCCTTTTCTTTCTGAATTGGTATGCTCATTTCCAATGCTTTCTTCGAAAGTAGTGGATTTCATGCTTATTTCCCAAAGGATATTTTTTTTTCCCCCGAAGTATAGCAAATGGACCATAATACATTTATGATTTGTGTCCTTAGTAGTTCTTGAGTTGGTAAAACATTTAAAAGCATTAAGTCTAATCATTCTGGATAATTGTAGATTGTACATTGCCTGTTGGGACCCTGGACTTCCAGATATATCATAAATCTTTGGATATTGCACTTGGTTGCCTTTTTCTCTTCATCATTAAGTGATAGGGCTGATGAAGATCAGCTGCTTCAGTTCGTAAGTGGTTAGCATTCTCTCATCTGCTCTGCATGACTACTGAACTGAGGTATGTTGTGACAGTCTGCCCACTCTTCCCTGTTCAGATTAATGAATACAGTTCTAACTGTTAATTCAAAGGCGGTCAAGCTTATATCCAACAATTAAAGTACAACTTCCCTATTCGGATAGTGTATTTGTAATTTGGCATGGTGTTTTATACCAGTTTGGGGCTAAAGTGTGTTTCTGGTCTAAAACTGACTGTAAAAACAGATTCAGGGGGCTCTGTGTTTATTTCCCCCCAGAGACATCCAAGGGAAATTCACTAATTTTGCACACAAAGCTGTTTTTATTCCAACTGCCAGCTTGCAAACTCATCTTGAGCTGCAGAAAAAAAAACCAAAACAACTACTTTCCACAACATGCATCATTTCCAGTAATACTGCAGCCCAAATTTTGCCCCTGGGTATATCTGAGCAACCAAAATGAAACCACAAACAAAACAACAGAAAAAAATTTTGCACAGATCAATCCCAAGACATAGTGAGAGCTCAGCCCTGCAGCATGCAGGGGCCTTGGCTGAGTGGCATTGGCTTGAATGAAGCTCTCGCAAACCTTTTCTTGCCCCATTCTGAGTGCACATACCAAACTGCTCATTTCATCATATGCTGTAATACAGATAGGCTTCCCAACTTTTGCCTAAATCATAAACATTCATTCATGACATTATTTGTGTCAGAGACAGGTTCCACAAATGTCAGAGGTAAACTCTTCCAGTTAATAGCACATGGTGTTTTTCTTCTCATTCTCTCCACCTCCTTATTGTACATTCTCTCTGAAATGTGGAATCAGACTTTGAAATACCAGCTTGTTTAAGGCTCTCAGGGAATTTACACTTTGAGTGGAAAGGATCTACTTACACATGTGAACAGGAGTAATATTTCTGCAAAGCATGACTCAGAAGATCTGGCTTCAGTGCTTAGTTCTACCTCTAACTTGCATGGACATAGTATTTTGCTATAAAATGGCAACAATAACACTTCATTTTCATCAGAAATGTTTACACTTGCCTCTTGCAACAGATAAGTAGATGAGCTGTCACTGCAATCTTCACCTCAGCTGTTGTGTCTAGGGGGTACTATAAATATTAAAGGTAACAAGTGAATACTTTGTTATAGGCCTATCTCCAAAGCTTCATTGAATGAAGCCCCAAAATGTACAATAAGCCCCAAAATGTACAATTTCTTTCCATTGCAACTACGACCCTCATAAAATGTGATTAAGTCCAGGCAAAAGAAAGACACCTTTAAAATTCCAGAAAAGTTGTGTAAAACAGGAAGTGATATTTAAGCATGAAAGAAAACCTAATGCAGCTTAAATATTTGAAAAGCCAGCAACTTTACTACGTGACTTTCACCCTCTGCCATCTCTTACTTGGTAAACCTTGGATTAAGAGCATTGCTTGGGTCAGAGACTTATTAAAATATTGCTATGACAGGATAATGAATCACAATTTATTATTTTTTTTCTTCAAACTTTTCTACTATTTCAAATAGCATTCAGAAGAATTTGATTTAGACTACCTGCTTCAGATGCTAGGAAACTGTGATTCAAAATGCATGTCCCAAATGAGCTGAGTTGACTTCAGGGTTTAGCATGTGGTTGAAGGTTGCTGTTCTGAAGTGCCACCAGAGACAGGTGCTTGAAGGCTGATGAAGTTTGCACTTCTTGGAATTAGGTGCTCTGAAACAAATCCAGTGTTTTTAGGATGGCTTTTCTTTCGTCATTAAGCACTTCCTCCATCTCCCGCCTGAGAGACATTAAAGCTTGAATCAGTACTGTGAAACATCTAAGAAATGGAAAAGAGACCATTTGAGGAACAAATCCTATCAATACTTCAAGTTTTTTCAAACTTCAGAAGTTGTTACTTAAGTAAAATACAAAGCCACAAACATTAAAATGCAGTCAGACAGGCACATATTGGGAGAACAAGGAGCCCGACATCAAGATTCAAGCAGCCCCAGATCGAATGTGCTCAATTTATACAGTGCAAGTCCTTGTAGCACTGATGCTGCCTAATTAGCCAGATGCCACCATCCTATACAGCCAAAAGGAAAACATCTGATGCTAAAATCTCAGCACCGTCACCTGGATTTATTTCAGAAACCTTCTTTTTTCTCTTTCGCCACTTGCTAGCACACAGGGCTAGGCTTTCAATGGGAAACGTACATCTCTGAGCGAGACGAGCCCCTATAGCATTAGCTATATAATAAGCTTATGTATATATAAGGTGGAGAACGATGTAGGGCAGCCATCACCAGCTCCAGAGGGAAAGCTTGCACTCATGGCAAAACACCCTGACCTGAGACCTCACTGATCCACCCCTGCTTGTTCTTGCTTTGTCTGGCAGTAACAGGTTTAATGCCATATCTCTGTAGCTCTCCAGAAAAAAAAAAAAAAAAAAAAAAAAGGCTGTGTTAGAAGTTAACGGTCCACTTTTGCAGCTACACTGCAACTAAATGTAATCTTTCGCCTGGTGTGTGACAGCCTTTTTGTGCATTAGATTCGAATAGACTGTTTCTGCCACTGTCCAACATCCCGCTGACTTCAATGACTTTGTAAACACAGCCCAAGACATTAACAGCACACATGCACACATGCTTGTGAATGGGGCAGCACTTAGGGCATGTGTATTGTTGGTAGCAGGGTGCTGTCAAGGTTTAATCGGGTCAGGTCACTCTCTATTTCATCCCTGAACTTCTGTAATAGATCTGATTTAGGCAGCTGAGCATTCAACTATGGGGATATCTCCCAAACAGTTTTCATTACATGCTCTCAGAGGAATCTCTGAAAAGCCCTGTCTTTTTCATCTGAAATGGCCATAACGCTGCTAGTCTATTTGCTCCAACTTTGTCCTTAATAAGGTCCTAAAACTTGCGTCTTTGACATTCTATGGGAAGAGCTCCCCTTGAAACCCATGTCTTGTTTAATACTAAGGGTAGGGAGGAGGGAGGGAAGGAAAAGATATACATATTTTTAATACGATAATATGTTTCTAATCAAGCTTTTCAAGATCTTTCACAGCACGGTTTGCATCAGAGTGCTGAGTGCTCCTGTCTGAAAAGAAACATGCTTTTTCATTGTTATTTATTCTTCCCTTTCTTTCTCCTTTCCCTTTCAGAGAATAACAAGACTTGTGCAGAGAGGAAGAGAAGACAGTCTGTAAAATATTCCCCCAAACACACCAGCTAGTTAAAGCATATGAACGCAGAGACAACAGAGTTCATACTAGAAAGTAAATGAAGCTGGGGAAAAAAATGTGAATTGGAACATAATGAAAAAATTCATCCTTTCTGTGCATGAAAAAAGTGACTGCCCTTTAATTGTTCAGTTTACTTGCAGAAAGGACAGCTTGAATAAATTGAAAAATTATTCCAAGGTGTTCAAAGGAATAGTGCTCATTCCTCTGCCCCTTGTGCTAAATGTTTCAGCCCTGCTGGACATGTGACTATGTGAGGAAGTGAACTACCATAGTCCATCTGGTAGCCCACAGACCCAGGGAGGAAGCAGGGAGCAGCTGTGTGAGCATCAGGCTGGACTCATCCTCCTCCAGCTGCTCATGGGCTGCAACAGAAAGTGAGGTGGGGAGCAAGAAATGGGGAACTGCAGCTGCAGGGAGGGAGGGTAAGTTGTCATTGCTGCTGAGGGGACTAGAGAGGAAGGGTCGTTGTTGAGGAGAGGCTTCTTGATCCATTTTCCAGCAGCATAGCACCTCTGTCCCTGTCCCCCGTGCTCTTTTCCAAGAGCCTAAATCTTTTTCAGACTGCCTTTCCAACCAGGCTGGGACAGGAGTCAGGGAACTATGGAGGAGCCAATGCTGCCTGCAGCCGGACAAAGGCTGCAGTTTTATGGGTCAGTGGGACCCTGGGGAACAGACAGGACGAGGTGTGAAGGAAGGTGTGGAGGTCTGATGAGATGCTGAGAACCAAGGGGGAACTGGGAATAGCTGCATAAAGGGTCTGTCCTTGCTTTCACTGTGTACAGATGCCTCCCATATGGCTCCTTGCATTTCTGAGCAGATTTTAACACCTATGCTCCTGTCCATGTCTTACATCAGTATCCTTGAAGACTGCTTGTTAAATGTTTACTTCTGTGGATCTGCATATGCTTCGGATAACATTTATATTGTGTCTTTCATCAATAAAGCACTTGACAAATGCTTGACTAAGCCCCAAATTAGCATCACTTTCACTGAAAAAAGAAAATCTAAAGTGCAATTAAATTAAAAAAGGGGGGGGGGGGGCGGCAGGAGAAAAGACATACAAAAGCTCCCAAATAAAATTAGTGTCGGAGTCAGGACCTGCAGCCCCTTTCTCTACTACTCTGTACACCTCCCCAAACACACTTTCACAATGACAAGACACCGCGGCACTATTCCACGTTGATATTGCATAGGCTGACTTACTGCAGGAACTGTCAATTCATGATTTTTTTAAAGAAATGTCATGAGTAGCACTAAGAATTGAAGTATAACGCCACTGAATGAGAAGCCTTGCACTGAAGTTATGGTTAAAGATTTTGCCTGATAACTTCAAAAACAACTCATCGTGGAGTGGCTGAAATGAATTTACCTCGGTTTTGTACTCCAAGTACAATAATTCGTCACAAGAGGTTTTTATGTCCTCTTCACTGTGAACAGTGCAGCAAAGCAACTCTTTTAAGCAGATTGTAGTGACATAAGTGGGCAAGAAACATCTCCATTCTGGCATTTTTTTTAATGACAGCCTAAAATGTCAAGTGAATTGTTTCAATTTCACAGTCATTAGCAGAAGAAAAGACCAAGTAGGTCAAGATGTCACATTAGAAGCACTTAAATAATAGTAATAGTCTGACACCCGACTAAAGTAGGAATTTTTTTTCCCCTTTAGCACATCTACTAGTTCTTTGTTGAGTCTTGGTTGAACATGCTATAATTAAAACAGTGCAGCTGTGTCAGTGAAGTTACAGCAAGGGAAATTTGCCCATTATTTTCCAAGAATATAATCATCTGTTATCATTAGTCAACCTATTCAGGCAGTAGGCAATATAGATGGATTACTTTTAAATCAGGTACATGCCTTTGCTCTTTTTATTTCTACAGAAGCAAAAAAGAAATTAAATTCTATGAAATGCTGAAGTCAAATTTCAGTCATCTGTAAGACAGCAAAGCAGAGCTTTGTAAAAGCTGATATGTTGGCATGAGGGGAATTTCTTTTAGAAAAATGTAAACTTTTCACTGATAACAACATGACAGCACCTCCTTAATTTCATTCAAGCCTCTACAGAAACTAAGACTACACAGGCTCATCTAGAGTATATACCAGATACACTGAACTAGCAATAAAAAGAAAAATGTGTCTCTACATACAAGCTTTTTCACACATGGTTATATCTTTCAGCTGTCATCATTAACTGCAATTCTAGAACTGTCTTGTTCTGTTGCCTTTGAAAAATGGATGGTGATTAGGATAGATTTTACTTGGATATACCAAAAAAAATTACTCTAGCAGGTATATGCTGCTTTCAGTATGTTTCTTCAACACATGTTCATCATTATAATAATTGAATTTGAAAATTCACAGATGTCTAGAGGAAAAAAAAGCTAAAATCTGTAAATTGTTTTCCCAGAGCAATTAGAATGAAAGTCAAAACTCGAAGACTTGTGGCAATAGAGCTTTACATATTTGTATAAAAGATGAAACTTCTGCCTGTTCACTGTTTATCAGAAAGAGAAATAGAGAGAGACAGCACTGCAACCTAAGAAAGATGATAATGACTTTTGCTTCATGATATCTGGTGGCTTTTGTAAAAATAAAAATAGCAACAACAAAACCAAGGTAGTACAGCATGGCAACAGCAAGGTATAAAGTAGAAATTAAGATGGTATTGTTGGTACTAAAAAGGAAAACTGTCCTTTGCAAAATGACTGATGTAAATGTGTAAGTGACTGTCAACTTTGTACTGATTTCCTTCACATATTAAAGGCAAGACACAGTGGCTGTCACCTAACATGCATATGTTTTGAATGAATAGTAACATTCATCCACTTCATAATAGCGATCCTGTTGTGAACAATATAATAAACGTGCAAGATAAAGCCCATCAGAAGTGAACATGTCAGAGTGATAAATACACTGATTAGTTGATTCCTCCCCCCTCCACACAAAACAAGATAAATCACATATAAAAAAATGAAAAAGTTCCCACAGGACGTAACAAATTTTAAAATGACAATAAAATGCACAAAGAACAGTTTCCAGCTGAGACAAAATAAGTGCTTCTCCTGTGTTAATCTACAATGTCATAGCAGTGTTGGTTGGCTGGCCTTTGGGGTGGGGTGCAGTAAGAAGTCATGACAACTGAGAAGTGCTTGACAAAGCCTAAATGGGATGAACCTAGTCTTTGGTAGGGAATTCCACTTGAAAAAGTGCATTGGAGCAATTTTATTTTCTTTTAGTTAAAATCTAATTTTTTTTAATGTAATCTGTTACTTACAGTTGTGGTACAGAGTTTATATGTGTTGCACACAAGAGTTCCAGAAGAAGAGAGATTAACAGCATTGGAATTGAAGAGAAGCTTAGACACTTAACACTATTTCTGATGCCAAATGGTGGCACTTGACTGAATAGATGGGATTCTGTTTTATAAACAGAGGCAAGCCAATGCCATCTGAAACATCCTATTAGGATTTTCTAACATCCATGCAGGCAGGACTGGCAGATCAACGCTCTCATGACCTTCAGCTGCTGCTCTGGAAGGGCATGTCGCCCTCACAGGGCTTACACCATATCTGCTAGCCCAGGCTCAGATAGAGCATTTCATATGGCATGAGATTGCTGTGTTTTGGCAACTGACTCCAGCCTTGCTGCCCAAAATTGGCTCCTAACAACTGTAAACTATCAGAAAGCTACTGGGTCCCAAGCCCACAAGTTTATTGTAACAGCCAGTTCATTCCTCTCATGTGAGCTTTTTGCACACAGTTATGTAAGATATTGTGGTATTTTACTGTGGTATTACCAGACTTCTGCTACTGACCCAGCTGACATCCTAAAGTAGTTTTGCGATACATGACCTTTCTTTGTAAAAATAACTCTGACGACATGTACTCCTGACTAAGCAAGAGGATATAAGGTAGCCTATCCATTACTCAGTACTATCCATAACTGACAGGCATGAATCTCTTTAAGTTCACATGAACTTAAAGAATCCATTTTTTTCCTGTTGTAACAGGAAAAAATTGGCAGAATATGGGCCTAAACTGCTAGATCTTATGCACCGCTGTGGTACCTTCCTTTCTGCTTCTCAGCATAGCATGGTGAAGTCACCATGAAAAATAATCCATCATAATTAAGGGGAACTAGAGAACTGGATAGCAGCAGGCTCCTTATTCTCCATCGCTGGAAGGTAGCAAAAGCCATGTTCTTTTTTCAATGGTTGACACTGTTTTTTTGCTCCCAAGAGCAATTCTGGGACATGATATTTGCTCCTGCCCTTTACAGGAGTAATTACCTTCAAGCACTGGTGCTTGTATGTTGTAATTCCTTCCTGCTGCCCCACGGTTTCACCTGTGAAAGCTTAATTTGGCTCTTCAAGCATTCATATATCGCTTTACATCTTCAAAGAAGTGTACATGAGTTAATTAAATTATGTGCCTAGGAGATAACAAAAAACAAGATGCAAAGACTTTTAAGAACACAGACAATCAAGTTCTAGCACAACAGGAATAAATTAATAATGGCCTTTTATAATGAGTGACTTGCATAGCTTTGTTTTTCTTGCAAGCAGTAAGCTAAATAAAACTATTATGAATGGAAATGTAACAGCTTTCATGTCGAAACTCTAGTGGACCTGCAGATCTAGAAACCAAGCTATATGCCACTGGAAAAAAAAAAGGGGGTCCTAAGCTTCTAAAAGAAAAAACATTTAATTCAATCCTGGGTTCCAAAGAAAAGACTTTTTTTATCTATGGATAAGAGCTTTTTGGCACAGGTGCCTACATTTACCCCACATGAAAAAACAGATGGAAAGAGCAGTAATTTCATATATGCAGGCATCCTTCTACGGAACCTTGGGGAGGCACTTTTGACCATACAATAGCTCCACAAAAAGATTTAGCAAAGGGAAAAACCTCATGGTCAATGGCATACTTCCTGTCTAAAGGCAAGATCTCCAGCATTCCACTTAGTTGTCTAGTGGACAGGGAGTTACACATAGCCCTTAGGTTTTTGAACCATCCATGGTTGTACACACAAAGTTCCTTTGGCACCCAAACATCTGCTTTTGAGCATGCCCAGCACAACTTAACCTTTACCGTGCTGAAGACTTTTCTGCCAAACTCTCTTCTCAGGTTTATAAGGATGTACCAGCTCTTACCAGGAGCAGTCCTTCAGTCTTGAGAGATTTTAATTCAATTTCTGCCCCTGCCTAAGAAAACATGAACCTATTCCAAAAACCAATTAGGATGGTGACTTCATATTAAGTTTTGGCAACATAAAAGTGTGATGACATCTCTTTCTGCTCCTGCACTGTAATTGTAAAGGCCCCAACTACTTTTCGTCCTTCAAAGATACTCTGTCAAACTCAGAGGGAGAATAAAAACCTAGGCATCCTCCACAGTAGGAAGCAGCTCTGGGAGGCCCAGAGCAGCTTGTTAAATGAAAACGAGGCTTAAAACATCTTTTTTTGTTGGATATAGCCGATGTAATTGCACTAACTAGCTCAGTTTTCTAGTAACTATCTTTGACAGTAAGCAGTCAGTGAGATGGCTTTGGTGCAACCCCTGCTTAATTGATTGTTCCTCTGCATACTCTAAGGGACTTAATGTGGGATGATGCAAATTCCACTGGGGGATGAATAGATACAGGTTAGTTGAGTCAACATTCGGTCATTTTAATAACAAGGCAACAGCCTCATCAGATAATTTTTACAAACTAGTTATAAGATATATTTCTTTTTTTTCATTTCTGAAAATGGGACTTTTGGTAGCTAACACTTCTGGTTTTGCTGAGAGTAACCTATACAATTCATACATAGCCACTTGTGAGTAATATAACCACCCAAATCCAGGTCATTAAATTTTTTCAATATTCCACAATATTCACTTTATAGAACTCCTTCATTCATATCAGAAAATTAGTCTTAACTCATGGGAAAACAGTCTGGTTTTAGCCTTTTTTAAACAGATTTCACTATCCCCACAAAAATGGAAAACAAGGAGCTGAAAAGTTATTCGCAATGATGTCCATATTCATTTGAGTTTGCAAAAGTCTGTGTGCATGTACATGCATGCATATATGTGCCTATGAGAGAGAAAGAGCAAAGTAAAGAAAAAATATTTCCACTTCTTCTCTTTCTTGTCTCTTCTTTTAGAAATATTTACTTGTTGTGTGAGGTCAAAAAAAATGCATAAAGCAAAAATAAACCCCCTCCAGGATCCCTGTGATTTCTCAGCATCTTTTCCAGATTTTGAGTAGAAAGTCTAATCTCTTTAAGATTAACTAATTGCAACTTTTTTCTCCCTTGGAAAGAAGGAGCGGCAGGAGACAAAAGGTAAAGAAAGGACAATGGCATGGGCTGAGCTGTGCCATTCTTCCCTTGTACTGTTGAATATGTGAAGCTCATTGTAGTACACTTCCAGCTTTGCCTTTGAAACAGATCAAGTTGGGTCAATGAGACAATCCTTTTGTGCTAAAACTTCTTTCTTCTGTAGTCTACTGACAACTTGTGAACCCAGTCTTCTGCTGGATAACTACAACAGCACCTGCTTTCAAATGAGGTTTGCTCATAAGCAGTTCTTTGTGTTGGTGTTTTTCCTTTGTGCTACTCCCTGACTGCCATCAGCGACTTAACAAGAGCAGAATATTTTAAAGCCTTTGATCCTAAGCGTTCTTCATGCAAGTTGTCCTTAGTCACACCAGAAGTCTCACTGAAGTAATGGATAAGAAAAATCAACTAGCATTATGTGTATTAACGTATGAAGCACAAGAGAACAGAGAATCCCACAATCAGAACTTCTCTTTTTTTCAAGGAGAACTGTGTTTGGGGGGAGAGAATAAAAGAATTCAGAAACACAAAAACTTAATTCAGCAATATTTCATGGGCAAACACTTCATATTCAGTTTCAGAGCCAGGGGTTTAGAGGCCAGCTTTAGTGAAGAGAAGGAATGTATTCTATAGAAAAGTTTCTGGAAAAAACTCACGAATTCTGTTACACCCTTATTACAACTGGCTTGCACTTGTAGCCTATATCCAGTATAATTAGGCAGCACAGGTTTCACAGCCTACAAGGTACTCAAAGCTCAGCTTAACACCAGTGACAAGTCTCTTCTTCCAGCAGCGACAGTGGCTGTATCATGCCAGAGACTCTTTCTGCAGGTGCAGCAAACAACCTATAACTTTTTGCTTTTCTGCGTTGTGCTGATTGACACAACTGTTGACATTACCCACACTCAGTTAGCTGGGTTTGTCTGACTCATGAAGCTTTTTTTCTGTCTCCATTTGTAGAATTGAGTCAGGTTCAATCTCATTCAGGGAAATAGATTTACAGTTGAGGAAAATAACAGCATTGGAGATCATAATAACCAAATTGTTACAAAAGGATCACTGAAAAAAATAGGAAATTTATTTACATCTTCTCCCATTTTTATATTAAGTAACTTCCGTCCTCTCCCTCCCCTAAAACATCTATGCAACCCATAGTGAATACAAAAAGCTGACTTCTGACAATAAACCTGTTTGTGGGGTTCGAAGATACATCATTCACTAGCAGCCTAAAATAGTCCCATACTGATAATCTTGTCTGGACAGACATCTTGAGGTATTACTGTCAGGGTAGTTACGGTGGCATTGGTTATGCATTTTCATGCAATATCTGTTTCTACTAGAGGGTAAGAAACATCTCTTCTCTCACAGTGAATATCATTGCCCCTTAAAAACCTACTGAAGTAAGTGTGGTAAGATGAACTATAAAGACATCATTTCAAAACAAATTTGTTTTCTCTTTACTATTGTAGCTTAAGGTCTGGGAAGCTATAATTTTCAATGTTTTCTATAATATTGAAATTCTCTTGAAATTTAACATCAAAACTTTTTTCTCAGTTATAAAAACCAGTACTGCAAAGGCAAGAATTTAAAACACTTTTTCAGAAGTAAGCCCTGTCTAAGCTCTATAAAGACTAGGTGACTAAAGGAAAGATCCAAGCTTCACTAGGCCAGAAATTGAGGGCCATCTCTGTAGCCCTTCATAAAAGGCATTATTTGGAGTCCTGGCTCAAGCTCCAAGAGATGCCTACACCTCCTATCAAACAACTGCTTAATAAAAAATGAAGAAATTAAGACTTATTATGTGACAATATGGTCTGAGAAGTACAGTAGTCAGGCACCTTTTTGGAACTCTCCAAGAGCACTCTGATGAACAGGGAAACAAATAAAAGCAAACTATAAATATGAAAGATTGAGCTGGCAGAGTCCTAAATTTATGAGAGTTTAATCTGTCTGCTGGGTTAAAATTTGTGCATGTTAGTGTGGGACCCACATAAAGTTCACAAGATTTCTCAAATATGTCTTAAATACATTAATTTTAGCCCACAACTGCTATCAGTAACTGTGGGGTTTCATGCATTCAGAAAATAATTAAAAGATTTAAACAAACATTTCTGTGCTACAAGCAAATTATTATTTCAAGTACTAACATTAATTACTTGATGTTTCAGCATCCTCATGCTAAGGAACATCAAAACCAAAAAATTTGACCTCTGTTTTAAAAGGGATTTCTGAATGTACCCTCAGCTCCAGTTCTACAATGGAGTTTTCAGTTTGGCACAGGCTATATCTGCAAACATTAGGATATAATTTAGCAATATTAACAAAGGTCACAAAATTCATTAGCCTTCCTAAAAGCTCCAATAGAACCAAAAGAGTCACTCTTCTATCTAGGATCCACACACATCCCAAAAATGACAAGTCATACCCCTGCTCTGAGATATGAGAATTTATTGTGACAGTAAACTATTAATGGAAGTGATACGTAAAAAGCTTAAGACGCTCTTCTAGATAAAATGGTATCCTAGATAAGACTCGAGTGCCTAGACATCAGCTGCCATGCCTCTTGAACTGCTTGCTGTAACCAAGAAGGTGACGAGGAGGGAGCAGAGGTTAACACAGGACTTACCAGAGGTCCATGCCCATGGGGAGTGCAGCAAGCGGCCAGGAAGCACCTGAAGTGGCACTATGTATCTGCGTTGAGGCATTCGAATTGAATTTGCATGCGTAACTACCAAAGAAAAAGCATGCTGCCTAAAAAAAAATTCTTTTTTTTTTTTTACTTTCTCTTTCAAAGGTGCAGCAATCTGACTCTGAAGTTGGATTTTGGATTGAACTCTGTATTGCTACCAAGAATAAGCATGGCTCCCATCATATTCTCCATTCTCTGTGTGACTTGGCACTGCTGTCTCTGCCTTGCTTCTCCTGTGGATGACGGGTTATTAATTTAGTGGCCTAGCAGCACAATAGAATGCCACAAAAGCAGTGTAAAACACATCCTAAACTAAAATTTAATACAATATCCATAACTGTAATCTGTTCTTTCCAATATATATGGCATTCTTTTGTTCGCCTTTTCTTTTTTCTTCTTATAATTGTGCATGCTATAAGAATGCCAATTCTTCTAAAAATTCATGCAACAGAGACTTCATTCACACATGTTTGTAAACAAAGATGCAGAAATCCCCTAAGGTTTTAGTCAATCTTGGCAATAAATATATATAATTTTTTGCTACGTAGCAGAGGAACTATTGAGCAGTTTTCTGTTTTATTGGCTAGCATTATGAAAATTGATGAGTTGAAGAAAGAAAGCTATTCTAAAGGCAGATTAACAAGGAATACTGGTGAAAGCATTGTCTCCTAAGATTCAAACTGAAGTAAAGAAAAATGCTGTAATTACAAGTAACACAATCCTTTGAGATTCCAGCAACGTTAAAAATCAAGTGATTACCATTTAACTGCTTTCAATGAACTTTGATGTAATAACTTAACATGAGGGACTCAGAAAAACAGCAGTTAAGAAAAGCAGAGAATTATGTGGATAATAACCCCTTCGCTACAAAAGTGATTTTTACGCTCGAAAGATGATTGATTGACAGCCTCAAATGAAGTCCTCTGTGTAGCAGCAGATAAAGTTCATTGCGGCCAGCACTGAAACACAACACTCTCCCTGAGTCACTAGTGCCTTACATTAGGATGCACAGGTTTACAGGGTAAAGCTGAATGGCACGTGAAAGTAGTCAAACTCTAACAAGAAAGAGAAGATGGTAGGGATAACAGCTTATTTGGGGTTTAAATGAAACAAGTTTCAAATTACCCTATATAACTAGCTAATTGCTTAATTAACCTTCACGTCATTATTTTGCAGGACAGTTGGAGTTCTGGTCCCTCAGATATATTGCTTTTAGGCTTTGGAGAATCTGCAAATGTCACCAAGTTGCCAAATATCTGAAGAGAGCCCAGAGCTTGTTTAGGGCAGTGTGACGGGTTGACCATGGCTGGACGCCAGGTGCCCACCAAGTCGTTCTATCACTCCCCCCCCTCTTCGCTAGACA
>JANZLQ010000008.1:26916819-26929390 GCA_026212715.1 Elanus axillaris
TTCCAGCAGCTTCTCACAGAAGCCACCCCTGTAACCCCCCCCACTACCAAAACCTTGCCACAGAAACCCAATACAGGCAGTTAGCTTGTATGACTGCAGGCACATATCCTATATGTAACTTGATCTATACACGCATAGTTAGCAAATGGAAAGAAAGATTTGATCATCACAGCAGTGAGAAAAAACAGAATGTGATATTATTATTTTCCTGCTATTATTTATTATTAATGACTTGATTCCTCTGAGAGGGTTTGACATCAATGTCAGTTGCCGGTTCTCGACACTTCTAAGGAACAGGCCCATTATTAATTAATTCTTATTATTGTATTACTGCACCAGCTGTGCAATACGTATAACAGACATATTCAGACAGGGTCCCTACATGAAATGTTTAAAATCAGAACATGAAAATTACAAAAAGCATTACAGACAAACGAGTGTGGGAGAGACAAAATGACAGCAGTGATTATGCTAGTTGCATGGTCACTGAGCAAAACCCTGGGCTCAAGGGAGTCTATGGGAACTTTGCTGTTGAGCACACTGTTCTTAGGACTTTGCTGTGTAGTTTTGTTTCACAAAGAGCTCTTCTCTTGCTGACTGGGGGGAGAGACAGGGCATTAAAGTCTATCTTCAGACACCATTGCGGCATCAGCTTAGTTACAGCTCAGTGAAATGAGATGTAACATCAAGGCACCTGGGTCTCAGGCATAAAGTTTTGACAGAAATGAACTTTTGGAAGAATGTGAAGATGAGCATGAAGAAGGAGTTGGCAGTTAATTAGTGGAATACCCAAATTATTATGTCCAGTGAATGTACTAGTCTTCCCCTCTGTCCAGCCCCAGTAGCTAAAAGGAACAACTTATTCATAGTTACCTTCACTTCCTAAAATAGATGGAGCTGTTTTTCTCCCACTTATATGTATTTTAACTCAGTGCAAACTCAATGACTTCAGCGTAGTTACTTAATTCACTGTATGAGAAAAATGCTGTGTCTGGCTTAATGCAACCTAACTGAGGCTCCTAAGGGAAGAGCAGCTTTGCCCAAGGCGCTCTCTGCCGTTAATACAGGGGGACAATGGCCTCCGGAGGATAATTCTGCCCATTTAAGAGCTGAATCACCCTCTTGGAGGTTTCTGTCTTTCTCCACTCACTAACTATGGAGTTTAGAGTAACCAGATTCCTAACTCCAGCATCTCAGCAAGGTACCTAAAGAGAGTGGAATCAATTCATGCCTCTATGCCTACGCATAATTGAAATCTACACCTCCCTGTAGCTCTGCTGCAGACCAAGTAATTGCTGAGACCTAAGTGACAGCAGAAGATAGTCAATAGATAGGAAGAACATTAAAGCCTGCTTGGATTACTTGTGCCTTTCAGAGCCCTTCAAGAGTGCTTGCTGCCTGTTAACATTTCACTTACACTGTTTTTAAATGTCAGAACCTGACTGGACTTGTCTCTTCATGAGAGTCATATAGCCAAGGCTTGTATCCTGCACCATGCTTATTTATTTACAGCTTATTTTGAAAAGATTAGTTCAGTCAATCAAGGTTTTTAATACATTTATGTGGTGGAACAGTGTATAAGTTTATTGACCATGATTTCATGATGTGGAGTAGGGAGAAAGCTATCTTAGAAAAATGTATTGTTATTTTTTACGAAATTCATGACGCTATTATGTTTTTGGTCTCGTATACTGTGGCGTGTAGTATTTCAGAGATAAACTCTCTTGATGTTTTCATTGCAAAGACAGGTAATAAGTAGAATACAAGAATTTCCTGGAAACCCCAGACAGGAATAATCTGCTTTATGCAACCAGTCAGCATCCTGAGAATCTTAAAACAGTTTTACTTTATAGCCACTTTGAGAACCTGTAGGATTTGTAATCATGGCACTGGCTGCATGGTAAAGATGGATTATGCGGTTAATAAATACAGGGAGTGGGACTAAAAAGAGGAATATATCATGGAAGCAAATGGCACTTGCATTAAGGGAGTACAGTAGGGAATTGCTGTGGATGGAATCAGATAAAAATTTTGCTTTTTGATGTTGCTTTATGAATCATTCTGTCTGAGACAGTCCATAATGACACCACTCAGTCTTCCTTCTCTGCCAGCATCATCCTTTTCTCCCATAATCTCACAGAGGTGGAGAGCATCTCTTGGCTTCCATGCTGGTTGCCTCATTGCGCATGCCTCATTGATGGGTGCATAGATCCAGTGTCTTTTGTCCGTGCTCTAAACTGGCAGGATACCATAAGAGACACAGGCATGTTAGGATAGCACTGTATCCAACAGACTATGGTCCATCAATACATCCACATGCCCACCATCATTTTAGCACTGTTAGAAATTTCTGGACTGAGACAGTATTACATTAAAGCAGTTCAAAGGACAAAAATATATATCCACGTCTATGACCAACATCTACAGACATATAGATTGTACCAATTTTTTGTCTTAAGCCATGCATTTTTCACAGCAGCAGATCTATTCTGTGCTTGTAGAGTGTCTAGCACTGGGCACACCAGTTTGTAAAGCAAGCTTCTGGGAAATAATCCAATGCTAGTAACAATAAAGAAGAAATTAGTCTGTAAAGAATGGTTTAAATAAAGGGAAATGTGAGATCTAAGTCTAAATACGGGGTCATTCAATCCCAACATGGGTATACATTTGAGATATACTTCATCTTTCTTTATTTAAAATACACATACAACACCAGTTTCTGAGATACAGTCTCAAATTAGTCTCGACCAAATAATTAGAAATCTATTATTAATGCCACTAAAATCACTATCAAAAACCTCCTGATTTACCCTGACGTAACAGGAAGCAGAATTATATTTTAATTTCATTTGTAAATACTGAATTAATTATCACCATTTCACTTTTTGGTTTCAATAACATAATCTGAAATAATTTCTCTGTAAATGTCCTCAGGATTTCGCTTTTGGGCAAGTTTTTGTGCCATGGAGCTACACACATGGTAAACAGAGGAAAAGATACCTCTGGAGAAGAATTTGACTACAAAATGCACTAAATTAACCTGAAGAGGTATTTACATATCTTCATAGGCTACGCAGTAGTTTGGGGGTAACTTCATTTCCATCCTGAAGACTTTTAGGTTCTTCACAGAAAGTTCTTCCTCTTTTCATACCCTATGACCCCATGGTAGACCTCATCAGTCAGCAGAACTCTTCAGTGAATGTCCCCAGCTATAGGTCTGAACAAGTTTTGATCGAGATGTATAGACAGGCAATTCAGAGATGACTTTCCATGTCTACAAAATACCATCTCAGGACTACTAATACGATCTGCAGATGCACAGATCCTAGGGGATAGCTAGAAAGGGACATCAGACACACTAGAAGAGAGAAACCAAAACCACTATATTTCAAAGGCTGCACATTGGATTTTGCAAAACATCTTCCTATCTCCTGACTCTGCAGGGACCAGTCATGTCTCAGCATTTACCACAGCTGTTCCAAAACTGAACATCTCTATCTCACAAACTGATCCAGTAGGCAGAGGTAGCTTTTACCTTCAAAAATTAATAGAAACTTCAGTGATCAAAACTTCCCACCTGTATTATCCACACAGATAACATACAGGTTAGAATTTTTTACTCCCTCTAGAAACTGTTCCAACAACTTTTCTGCAGGAAGATGCACTTATAATTCTTGGTATGGAAAACGTGTTTCTTACCATCTGTTCCGTATTTATAACTCTTTATATTAAAGGAAACAGTAAACTACAGGGATATTATGTATGCAGTCAAGGATTTTATAAGGTTCAATAAATTCCCTCGTAACAATCAGTTTTAGGCCTACATAAATTCCTATATTTCCCCTGCTCTACATTTTACTCTCTCAGTTCCTCAATCAGTTTTTTGCTCTTTTCTCTACTTTAAGATCACACACATCAATTTTATGACGTGGTAGCAGGATAAACTCCCTTTTCTAAGAGAGTCTCTGTGGAAGAATTGTAACACCTTATCAAAACTTGAGCCATAGGAATCACTGATTTTTATAGTTTTCTGGCAAAATGAGGAATTGGAAACAATATTCCAGAAGAAACAGACCTAAAATGTTTTGGTTTTTCTTGCCAAATCATCATTTCATTGACACCACGCAGCTCATTCCCAGAGCACAAGCAAAAGAAGCAAAGTAAGAAGCAAAGGTGATAGTGGTCTACATTTAGAAAATGTTCAGAAAATATCATCATCTCTGTTTTACCCAAAGACCAAAATTTCTCTGAGAATAGTTCAAGAATGTGGGTGAGTCAGCTCTCTTCTGAGTGGCATAGAAACACCATAATCTACCATGTATGAGACTGGACAAATACTGGGCTGCCCGGCTGTCCTTGCAGGGCCAAGTAAGCATGCACTGGAGTAGGGACTGTAGCCTCAGATGAGTGTCTTCCTCTCTTGGCTAGACAGTTACATAAAATAACTGGTGATGTATTTTATAGAGGGTTGAGTTACATCAGTATCCAGCAATGAAGATCTCTCCTTGATTCAGAACCTCTTCCTGAAGGGCCAAGATCTGAATCAGGCTTTTCCACAGGGAACTCCTTGACTGCTTGTATGAAGCATTCATGGAAATGAGGTGTCCTCTTTCTGTCTTATTGGTGCTCTTTTATTTCATATACCACAAATATAAACAATTACTGAGAGAAAGAGCAAAGTAGTGAGTCTGAATCTCCAGCCAGAAAGCAGCTCACCAGCACAGGAGACAGATTCCAATCCCTTCTCCAGCCTGTATTTAGTTATTTTTTACAAGATGAAACAGTATCAGGAAATCCCTAGTGGAGTGACATTTAGGAACTTCTGATAAGGATTCAAACCTTTTGGGTAGAAGAAGGAAGAGATAACACTTTCTTCCACATTTCAACCAACTACTCCTACTCCTACACTACTGGCAAATGAGAATAACTCTTTAGTAGTTTTACCAAATTTTCTTAAGACAAAACAGTTTCACAAGTTGGCTGTGTCTTTAGGACATTGAAAACCACATTCCTTTGTGAACTTTCTGTCTGCTAGAAAAGTGGTGACCTAGTCAAAACTCGCTGTGAATTAGTATTACTCATGACAGCCATACTCTGGTGATTAAGGTTCTTGTATAAATGTGGCTCTGTGTCTTATCAGGTCATACACTATTTTCATCATGTTTCTGCATACTTTGTAAATCTACAAAAAGTTTCTGATCTTTATCTCCATTTGAAGAATCCCTCTGACTTCACTTGACGTTCCTCAGATTTATGATGGATTATGACTCACTGCTCTTCCTGTCATCTAGGAAGACAGAAAAGAGTTAGATTCAAATTAGCATTTGGAATATTTCTAGTTCATTCTTTTTCTAGTGACACATTCTTGGCCTCTGGAAATTATACTGAGATTCCCCATGAAAAAGCCTTGGTACCCAAGGAGAGCCTCATTGACACTAATAATGATGTCCTTTGCAACAGCCTTCAACTTGCACTGATTTTGGTGCAAGCTTATGGCCTGAATCATCTCTGCTCACTGTAGCAAATAGAGAAACTCAGTATTTACATCATCACAAGTGAAAGCACGATCATTTCTTACATATCTTTATTTTTTCATTTCCCTGTAGCTGTGCAGTCACTATTGCCTTTTTCATTTGAGCACACAATAAAAAGCAGAAAGGAATAATATTTACATAGTGCAAGAAAATTTCTGTAGAAGGGATGTAGGCAAAGAACAGGGAAGAGGTGCAAATCTGGTTTTTTGCAGGTTACCAAAGAGCCTAAGGAGCTTTAACATATGTCTCCAGAAAATAAAGATTTTACAGAAAGACTGACAATTTCTAAGAAGAGCTAGTTGTTGATTCCAACCAGTGTATATTCTGAAAAATATTAAACAGCAATAAAAATACTGTTCCTTGATAAAGCAAAGGTACTGCAACAATTACGTATCGAAAGTTCACAAATGACAAGTATTTTAAATATAGAGGGTGTTCTGTTTACAGAAAATGTTCTGTTAGTGGCTCAAAGCACAACGTAGACCAGGAATTGTTCTGAATTTGTTGTTTTCTTGGAAATTTCTAGAAATAATATCTATGAGAAGATTAACATAAGTTCTCCTAAGATCATTTTACTAAATAAAATAACTTTTTTTTTTCTTAAAAAATGGGGGATTTGAATATATTAGGTTTTTTGAAACATTAATTAACTATTTAGGTTAACTTTCCATCTGTAAGCACACAGGAAATAATTCTGGAATGGCAAAATGAGCCTTTTGGTAGGGCCCTTGGAAGAAATGAAGGAACGAGGGAAAACAAGTGACAGTTCTGGTAGTTCCCTTAGAAAGTTTTCCCCAAACAAGGCAAATGACCTACGGTGTTCATTTGTGTTTCACCGCACTCTTTGCCCTCACCAGGAACACACATGTGCTGGGCGTCACATTGTGCTGTGGTGATCAGCAGCACCAGAGCAGCTTGCCTGACCCCCGGAGGAAAGTCATTGGATTTCTTCTTTAATGTGAGGATGTTTTCCCCTGAGTTACAACTTAGACAGGGGCCAAACAATTTTCAGATTTTGTTCAAATCCCAATTCTTTTTTGGAGTGTTGGCAACCTAAACTATGAGTGCCTCCCATGAGCTAATAGAGGGACATGTGCATGCACCTCCTTGATAAAAACAAAGACAGATTTCTGTCGCCTGCTTCCTTGGGTAAACAGCACCCTCAGAAATTTTCCATTGCTGTTTTGAGAGCTCCCTCTCCTGTTACAAACGGCTCTATCAGCTGCTTTAAAGTCTCAGTTTTGGTTTACAGGGTTTAATCACAGCTGAGCTGGGTGGAAGGCAGAGAAGGAGACAGTGCTAGGATCAGCTACAGAAATGGTGGCCCGGAAAAGTGTCATGCATAGGATAGTCCCTGATGCTGGTGGCTGAAGGATGACTTTAGCCCCCTGTCTTTCCTTGACTCATCTTTTATTTCTTTGCTCAAATTCTGTCCTGAGGTTCACCACTGTCTTTGGTCAGATAGGTAGCAAGTGCAAGGCAAAATTTAGTCCTTTCAGAAAAAGCCTTGGAGGCAAGAATGAACAGCTCATGCTGTTGGAGACTCGATCCACGGTAAGGTGTAGCTGGTGGCAGGGCCAGATGTAAAGAGGTAGAGTAGAGTTTAGGATGTTTACTGTCATATTTTTATTAACAACCTGGTATTGCTTATTTTATTTAATTACTTGATACCAAATAGCAAGCTAAAATAGACACTGGTGCATAGCAGGTGACCCTCACAACAATTCAAAAAACGCAAACCATGCACGCAGACAAGGAGAAGCTCAGCTTCCTCCTTGTCCACCTGTTATGCATTAGCTCCCATGGAAAAAGGAAGCAGGAAACCCATTATCCCTAAATAGCCCTTTCCTCCCCAAAAGACATGCCCATATTTGTCCACCCCAAAGTACTTTTATGTTCTTTTGCCAGTGTTTCCAATGTCTACAGATGGAGCCATGAGCCCATGACTGAAACATCCACTTCAGAAAGTCTCCTTTAGCTTGGCAGAGAGAACTTGGAATCAAAAGCACCTGTAATAATATGACACTGCAAGTGGGATGATCTTCCATACAGGCAGTCCTTCAACTGTTTTAAATGGGCTGTCAAAATCAATTAGGCACCAAAATGCAAGTAAACAGCCCATGTGATTATCAAGCATCCCTCTACTTTTATTTATGATTGATTTCAACTTTCAGCCCTACACTCAGAATGAGAATTTTGTATCAAAAAATGGTCTTGTGGCCATATCTGGGTGCTAGAGGTAAGATGATACTGAGAACTTCAGGGGTGGCAGGGGTGGGGAGAAGGTGGGCTTTAACTGCTTCAGCTGGGGAAGTGAGTTGAATCTGTGTTTCCTCTAGGTGAATAAATGCTCTGACACAAGGCCATTCTGGGCACATTTTCAAAGAAAGCACCAGCCACTGCTCTAATTTTGTCATGGATATCTCTTAGGAATGCCATAACGAGTTTCTTAAGAGTGCCTGATGAGGCAGAGCCCCTTGGTGGGGAGGGGCCATCTGTGAGGACTGAGGCAAAAACTAAGCACTTTTCATCCCTTCTTACCAGACTGAGCACTTGTGCTCATGAAAAGAAGCAGAACATAAAGGTCAAAAGGTTAAAAACCTCTAGAGGCAGCTTGTGAGCTTTTTCAATGTTTGGATGAGACCTAAGCAGGGATTTTCAGGTTGCACATTTTGATGTCTGAGTTCTTCCCAGTTCTGCTTGGAGGTACCAGTGTCTTTTTGACTTCCAGGATGTAAAAGCAGGGAGCTTCACTGCCCATGGTGGGACTTCATACCTAAGTACCTGCCTAAATACTTTAGAAAATGCGATTCATAGGTCATGACCAATACTATTCTACTTATTTCTTCTCTCCTACGCAAAGCTTGCCATTAACTGGCAAGTAATGAGATTATAAAACCTGTTTCTGGTGATTTTGAAGGGTTTTTTTTTAGATGTAGTCCCTTGGTAGAGAGCATTTCAGCAATCTAATCCATGTTTGTGGAAACAAAACAAAGAGGCTACCATTTGCCTTATGTTTGCTTTTGTAGGAAAAAAAAATCCACCTGACTTGCCACCTGATCATTTTCTCGGGTAATTGTCAGGTTAAAATGAGGCTCTTCTATCTTTTCCAGATAGTTGAAACAACAGGACAGTTCCTCACCCACAGCAATTAATTATCAAACACAACCAGTTGCAAAGCTAATAAATAACTATAACACATTTTACAACTGCTAAAAACCGTATATGAATTTTATATGGTGATACTATCATATCCCTTGTTAATATTTCTGAACAGTTTAATAGAATGACTTATGACAATTAAGTACTGTAAACAGCTTTTATTACAGTTTTAACATAATTTTGCACTGTATTTTCTACATGCTAAATCACAGCTTCAGAGGAATCAGGGTGAAACATTAAAATGCCAATCATCTTGGGAACTTGAAGGAGCAGTGGTGGGGAGTGTACTTAGTGGTAGTAAAGCTGGACTGATAGAACTCAGGGGATGATACTTCCTTCACTCAGAATGCTCTGTAGGCCTTGAGAACAACCCTTAAGGAGCTAAGGATAAATTCTTGGTGCAAGCAAATTAAGCAGAGTGTGGAAAATGCTAACATAGTTCACATTAATTGCTTTAAAGTCACTCTACACAACAGTATGGAATCTGATCTCTCTTTGTACCACAGTGCCAATTCCCCTAGTATCATGTCATCCCCAGAGCATGTAGGTGAATTTTAGCCTTTTTAACCTTTCTCTGTATTTGTGCTGTACTTTCTCAACTGCAAACTATCAATCATGAGTTCCTGTGTTCTGTCGCCTTTTTATCCCGTGGCATCATGCAAGCTGTGCAACTTGTAAGTAACTTCCTGGCAACGGCAAGTTTTTTTCTGAGGACTTGCAGCAGTTAGAATGAGTTGGGGCTAGGTAGCAGAGCTGTTTGCATAAGCCCATGAACTTTAACTGACTTGCTGTTTCAGAAGTAGATGAACCCTTTTCCAAAAAATAATCCAAAAAGAACCTTGAAGGGGTTTTTTTTATGCTCAAGGAAAATAAAAAGCCAAGATGCACAAACAACCTGTTTGTTTGCAACTGGACAAGGTTCATATTTGTCCAGAAGTGTCTGGAATAGCACCAACAACAGCAAATCAGCAAACAACAGTGGGATTAGTAGGGATGAGTCATGAAGGGGGGGCTTTTCCGCCCAGTCCTGTAACTAGGGAAAATAAAGAATTAATGGAGAGACTCCAGGAGCACAGACCCCAGAGGGAACCCAGGAAAAAAAAGAACCTGAGACACTTCTGGGGAACCCTGGGGATGTCACAGCCCAGCCACAGGACCATGCACCACACAGCAGGGTACATTGCACTGACCTACGTGGGATTTGTCCCCGCCCAATTCATCCCTCCCATGAAGCAGGGAAGTCATGCGAGTCATAAAAATGCATATATCTGTGATTAAAAATCAGTCTCTGTACTATAATTTGGTCTTTAATTGTGACAGGGCTCATTGGAAAAATGTGTGTAGCAGTGCAGAAGGGCTACATACTGCTGGTTAAAATAATATGGTGGTTACAATGCTGCTTTTATAATATCATACTTCAGAATCATCCAGGAACTCAGGAGAAAGGGTAGATATACTAAGAAATTTATATAACATCAGCAACTGGGATTTAGTCATATTCTGCAAACTGATAAGTATCAATAAGTAAAACAGGAGAATTCCACTGTGCTGTTAAATCACAAAGTATTATTCAGGTATCAAATACAGGAGTCTAAGATCATTGACCACAGTGGCTACCATTAGTTAATCAGTTTAACAGTGATGAGAAAAAAGAAAAGGAAAAGCAATTAAAATAATAGGATTCTCTAGAAATGTAATATAATTCTATACAAGCTGTTCTAGAAAAATCTGTAATTTAATAATGATAATCAATCACTACATGAATTATTCCTTATTTTGAATTGTCCATTTCAGGAATATAATTGTCTATTAAACACCACTGTATGATTAAAAACAATGTTAAATTCAGATTTTTTTCCTACAAGAATAGCTAGGTAATTTTCCACTCATCTTAAAAAGGGAAATCAGAAAGGCTGTTGTAGGAGCCTCTGTGAACTACAGCTGTATACTACTAAAGATTAGATATCCATTGGTACATAGTAAAATAATTAATCAGATGATTCTGCATTGGTCATTCCAGATATATGCCACTTTCATAGAAAAAAATGCATGCATGATGCAGTATTGAAATAAATCAATGTAGACCAGAGTTATGATTTCTATAGAGAACAAATTTATCACAAAGGTTCAAGTCATCCACCAGCTTGTAACATTGCTCTCAATTTCCAGTGAAATACTTGGGCTTGCTAGAAAGAGATGGGATTAGTCAGTAGGGTCCAGCTAAAACTGTTAGAGACAAGAGATCTGGGATGGAGACTGAGCACTGGCTCTGTGGTTACCCCCAAGTTGTTAGCTTGTCCCTTTGCTCCATTTTCTAGCCCTCCAACTAGGACTTTCCAAGGATCCTGTGATGGGGGTTAATGCTAAACAGTGTGACTGGGAAGCACTAGGTGTCAGTTGACCTTGGGGGGGGGGGGTCTCCACTCCTTCAACTAGTAACGTTGCCATAGTCCAAAAGTCCTTACTTGGTGGTGAATTTTCTAGATATCTCACACAGTCTGGAGATGTTTACCTTCTTGTCATATCTTCTCAATACCTACAAGAAAGAGTGTATTCTGAGCTCACTTTCAGTAGCCGTACCTGCAAAACTGTACTGATCTGTCTAGATGCTCTAGTTAGACACTCAAATGACATTTTCCATGCACAAGATGCTCACACAGTTACTCCAAAGCTGATGGCTACCACCCCGTGGATACTTCCACAGTGCCCTAACACAATGTCAGAGTGCTGGGTGCCCAGCTTACCAGAGGTGATTCCTTACAACTTTGCTGAGAAAAACAGCAAGAAAAGCTGTTCAGGCAAGCAGCAAGGCTTGGCAGAAGGGCATCTATTGTATTGGACCTTGGGTGGCCCAGCGGTTACGCTCACAGTCTACCCCCACCATATGCAAGAAGGCTGCAAAGAGACATCCCAAAACTGACAGCCAGTTCCCCACAGTAAGAAAGTTGGACCAATCTGTCAAATGACTGATATGCATCTATTAAACTGTCTTTTGTAACCCCCAGTAAGACAGAGTAACAAGATAACACTTTGAATAATGCATCTCAGGATAGGAAAATTATGAAACACAGATGCCTCACTGTCTTACAATCATATGTCATTCTTCTGTCCTACTCCATCTGCCTCTGACAAGCTGACTGGTAGTGAGTGGTAGGATAGTTACATGGGTTCTTTGTTTCCTCATCTGCGTTTTTCTCAGCCTGAGACTGAACATTAACATGGGTTTCAATCAGTTTTGGTAGTTACTGAATCTGTTTACCCCTACAACAGGCACATAGCAGAGAATTGGTGGATTGACCGAACCTAGCTCTTCTACTGAAAGATTTGGTACACCTATAGCGTGTACTAAGATCCTTTTCAAGGATAATCTTGACATCCAATCTCTGATGTAATTAGCACAATTGCAAATTTTCACAAGGGATTCTCTGTTCTTGTCAAAATCTTTACCACAACAACCTTTGAATTACAATACAGCAGTAAGAGTACTACACTGTTCAGCAGAGGAAAAGATACAGTAGGAACATCTCTAAATGAAATCAATTAGAATGCTTAATGTTCGTGAAGCACTTTGACGATAGAAAGAGCTATAGTCGTGTTAAATTATATTCATTAGCATGCCAGATCCTGAAGGTCTTATTCATTTATTACCCATTTGTTACACAGGCTAAACTTCCATTTACTTCAGTTGAAGATTTATCTGAATGAGATACGACAACAGATTTCAAAATTCATAAAATAATAATAGTAAATATGGATTAATACACCAATCAGTATGTAAAAAGTCTGTGCTCATATCCCCCAGTACTAAAGTCTGCTTAGGAAAGACTCACTTGGAAAATTCCTTGGACCAAATAGCTCCATTTTTCAAAGGGAAG
>JANZLQ010000008.1:26943169-26969851 GCA_026212715.1 Elanus axillaris
CCTGCTCGCTGGTGGGGTGGGGTGAGAAGCAGAACAGCCCTTGGCTCTGGGTAAGCGCTGCTCAGCAGTAAGGAAAACATCCCTGTGTCATCAACACTGTTTTCAGCAGAAATCCAAATGACAGCCTATACCAGCTACTAGGAAGAATGTTCACTCTATCCCAGCCAAAACCAGCACACGTCCGCAAAGAAAAATACCATTTATCAGTATCACTTTGCACTGTCCTAATAATTCTATCCAACGAATTCTAAGAAAAAAAGCAAGCATTGTACTGGAACCTATGAATAGCTGAGTTATATGTAAAACATATGAGGTAAACCTCATACTCTGCTTAGCACCTGGTAAAGAAAGCGTCAGTGTAATGTTATGTCAGTCACTGGACATTCATATTGAAGAAAACAGTTAACTAAAATGAAAGACTCCAGAGGAAAATAAAAATGACTAGAGGTCCAAAAAACATTGTCCATCAGGAAAGATGGAAAGAAGTTCATCCATTTACTCACAAAGACTAAAGGGCCACCATTTTCAAACATGGAAAAGTTTGCTACAAAAAACGGAAAAGGAGAAATTGATCTCTATGTTCATTATAAGTAGGACAAGAGGCTGAAATTTTAAACTGTTTCAGGTAAGATCTAGACCAGACATTAGGAAAATCTTCCTGATGTTATAGATTGGATCAGGAATACAGGGAAGTCTCACCACCAGGCTTTTTAAAAGGTATACATGAAAGAGAGAAACGTTTACTCATAGCTGATTCTGCCTTGAGGCTGAGGATGGCTGAAATGGCCTGCCTCGGTCATTTAAGCCTAGATTTATGAGCTAAGCTGCAGCCTCTGAAGTGAAATATGATGTGTTTATTTTAAAACCATGCTACAAAGTTTAAGGAGAAAAACTTAACTTCGCTAATTAAAACTGCAGGAGTTGCAAGAATAGCAAAAAGATTTGGAGATTTGGCTCATGTTAAAACAACTTCTCTGGTGCAACCTTCAAGGGGCATTTTAATGACTAACAACAGCAAATATTTTGGCCACTGTCTCTCTTCTGAATGAGGAAGATGCAGAAAACCTCATTCTCCTTGAGGCATTTATGGAGCACTGTTTCATCCCTGTTTACTGGACAGAGGGCCATGTGTTGACTCTCTAGATGGGGTACTTTATTCTGGTTTATTGGTTGATTAGCTTTAAAAACAGTTCTTTGGAGAGCGGGGGAAATTGCGCTAAAGCCTTTTCTCTTTTTAGAGGGACTTACTGTTCCAAATTGCTTGCAGCTTTTTTCTCCATATAATGATTATGGAGTTAAATATTAGTGAGTCTATATAAGCAGAATAATGACAATAACTAGAGCAAGGAATGAAAGTGTTAAACTATCAAATAAAGTTTCAATTACTGAAACAGATGAGAAGACAATGAGAGGGCAAATTCTAATAGCAAGACATACCTGGAACAATTATGAGACCACAGGCAAAGCTTACTGAGTTTGGATTCAGAATGCTAAAGCAGCAACAGTGGAAAACAGAGGACTCACAACACAGAAAGAGCACGAAAAATAACTGGAGGATATATATCAAGGAAGAAGGGAAAATGGTGCAAATGAAAAATATTATGAGACAAAAAGTCCAGGAAGGAGAAGTTCACCTGAGGATTAGGAATTGAGATGAGTAGATGCACTTCTCAGTACCATGTGGTTCCTGCTCAGGCAGGATCCCACCCAGCCCTCCCGACTGGCCTTTGCTGACCTGAGCCCCTGAAGCATAAGCATGGCAGCAGTTCCATGGTTCCTCAAATTGCCCAGCAAGGTGAATCTCTGCGCTTCTACATTTTCTCCATGACAATTTGCCTGATGCATGTCACTGATAGGCTTCTACACCACCCTCTTGTCTCATCTGAGGAGTCTGGGGGAAAGACCCTAAGGCACAGTCTCATAGCAGGCAGAGAAAACTCACTGCTGTTGATAATAATATGGTGAGGCTCGTGCTTTGCAGTGTTGATTGATCTGAATTCAGGTGGTGATGGAGGGCAGCTTCATGAACAAAATCATTCCATGGCTACAAGTGATCACTGAGTTGTGGTAGCAGGAATAAAGTGAAGTCCTTTGGGTTTATTAAGGTTACAAGCAAGGCAGAGAATGACTGAAAGGCTTGAGTAGGAAGGCAAACCTTGTTAGTTTCTGTTTATTTTTAGCATCTACTATCTAATGCTTCATAGCTCTTGTGACATTTCAGACACACGGGACAATTGCACTAAAGTCTAAGTCCATTGAAGTAGGCCAATTTACAGCAGCTGAGGAGCTGATTCTTCTAAGGACTACTACTGAGACAAATCATTTTGATTTTTAGGCTTTCCCTCACCAATCAATATTTGTATTACTTTACTTGAGATAAAAAACAATCATGTAACAACAAAAGTTGTTGGGGTTTGTTTCAGATTGTTTGTTTTACTTTTTACTGCTCTGTTTTGAACACAGTGGGCTAGCCTCTTCTTACAGAGAACATGAAAAAGGGTGAAAGAAAATTTGTACTCTATTTTGAAGGGAAAAGACGTCAGTGCCCTGCAGATAGGCTGAGGCTCATACTGACTGTTTATTCAGCCTTCAGAGGCTGCATTCTCATCCATGCTGCTGTTTACATGTAAGGACTTGTATTCCTGCGCAGTCATATACTACTGCTGCTGAATCTCATTTTGCTTTCTGCTCCCGGACTTGAGTCATCCTCTGTAAGAATTTGTGTTCCAAATCAATTGCATAGATATATCTATAGCTCTTACAGGCTAAGCTGCTTTCCATCACAATGTTAATATAAGCCATCCAGCAGGAATAAAAAGCACAGCAGCCTGTTCACTGGAGTCAGCTGCCCAAATTGCCATATCCACAAATTCCTGGCTTTGCACTTTATATGTCACAAGCAGGTAAGGGATGAGAGTAAGAGGAAAATGTATAGTCATGGTGCTCTGGCCTGGCAGCCACAGCCCAATCTTAAAAATTTTTGTTGTGCTTTTAGACACCAATCTAAAATCATGTAAAATTTGTTCTTTGAGGAGATTTTCAACATATCCTCTGTGCAACTGTGCTGGTTTTGGCTGTGATGGAGTTAATTTTCTTCATAGTAGCTGGTATGGGTTGTGATTTGGATTTGTGCTGAAAACAGTGCTAATAACACAGGGATGTTTTCCTTACCGCTGAGCAGTGCTTACCCAGAGCCAAGGGCTGTTCTGCTTCTCACCCCACCCCACCAGCGAGCAGGCTGGGGGGGCACAAGGAGTTGGGAGGGGACACAGCTGGGACAGCTGACCCCAACTCACCCAAGGGATCTTCCACATCATACAATGCCATGCTCAGCGTACAAAGCTGGGGAAGAAGAAGGATGGGGGGGATGTTGGGAGTGATGGCGTTTGTCTTCCCAAGTCACCGTTAGGCGTGCTGGAGCCCTGCTTTCCTGGAGATGGCTGAACACCTGCCTGCCCATGGGAAGTGGGGAATGGATTCCTTGTTTTGCTTTGCTTGTGTGTGCAGCTTTTGCTTTCCCTCTTAAGCTGTCTTTACCTCAGCCCATTAGTTGTTCTCTCACTTTTACCCTTCCGATTCTCTCTTCATCCCACCAGGGGAAAGTGAGCGAGCAGCTACATAGTGCTTGGTTGCCGGATGGGGTTAAGCCATGACAATGCGCATGACTTCTTTTCTCAATATTACTCATTTTGCTAGAATCACAGTCATCAGTACCTGTTTCTCAGCATTTGAAGGAAGATTTAATTCGTTTATCAATTCCACTATTGAATTCTTTGAAAGGGGACAGATCTTTTTGTTCAGAAGCGTGGAAAAATCTTCCCAAGTATTGCTCCATTACTTTTGTAATTTGTGACAAGAAAAGATTAGCACAAAAGAACAGATTAGTTGCTAGTTGTCAGCTTCTCCAATATTTATAATGGTTAGCTAAACTAGCTTTACCTACATAGCCTCATGTCCAGTGAAATTGGTTTAAAATTTTGTTCAGTTAAATAGTTGTAAACATAATAAGTTTGGTCTGTTCCTGGTGTTCTTCCTTATTACTTCAATTTACTTGCTCAATTAAAAAAAATGTGAAAGCTGCAGACTATTCTCCAAATTTTTGAACAACTTTTTAAGGACTGGAATATGCCAGTGACCAACTCTCATATTAAAGCTCCTAAACAGAAAAATATATACATAACTACCAGAAGGACAGTAAGGTAGCTCAAGACAAATCACAGCCAAAGAAAGATCAGTGTATTCCTGTGCTCTCAATCAAATGCAAGGTTTCCTAATCTCCGCTCTGGTATGAACTCTTCATTTTACCCTGAGCATCTCTCTCCTAACTATAAAATTATAGGCTGTCAGGATTAGTTATTGTCTACAGAAGGCCACTAGCTTGCTAAGTGTTTACACACTTTTCTGTTGAAAAAAAAAAGTGAACGACTGAAAAACATCAAGCTTTACAAACATTCTATTGTTTTATACTTTTTTTTTGTGAAACATTTAATCTGTTAATATGTTACTCTGACAGCCTTAGCCATTCTCCAGTTTGATGTCTCTTTGTAAGGACAGTTCTATTGACACAGAATCATCACTTCCACCTTCATAACCATATTTTCATGGCTCATGTCATTCCCACCTGTGGCTTTTCAGTAATTAATGATGTTACAATGCAATTTCTAATCAAGCCGCATATGTATTTTGTTCATTTGTTTCCTTGTGGGAAACATTTTAATTTCCCCTGGCCTTTACACAGCAGCTGCATGTCCTTCTGATTATTTTTTCTGTTGAAAAGGGTTGTTCGGTCCAAAAATCAGTCCAGCTGTAAGCTGGCCTAATCCATGTGCCATCTAGTTTTATTAAAAAAACTAGGCAAATCGTAGGACCCATGAGATGTGCAGCAGCAAGAAAGACAGAGAGAAATGAGAATTTGGGGGCTACAAAAGCAGACTGCTGTAGTGGGTGTTTCAAATATTACAGCAACTCTAACACAGAATTACACAAAGTAGTCTAAGAACATGCCTATAAATATCATCGCCTTGTTGTCTATGAACTACATGAAAGCATTCAAACTAGAATTTTCTTATTAACAAACAAGTGTATTTTGAAAATAATTTTAATACACATACAGCAATTTTTCTTAAACCTCTATTTTGCTGCAGGCAAACACAAAGAGCCATGCAGCTGAAGCGTAGGCCTGGGAATGGGGTGGTATACTAATATCTGTCATGGGCTTCCCATTTATTTTACCTCAGTCCTATGAATCTTTGTAGGACTCATTTTAATCTTCTGTGAAATGGAAACAACAGCTCATACACACATTGCAAGGAATCTGGGAGGTCTATTTTTTCAAAGCTCTTTGACGATCTCTGATACAAAAGACTAAAACACTCTAACTATTGCTTTTACCCATATCTTCTCTTATACTTCAAAGAGATCTGAAGATGTATCTGCATTATAGCTTAATGGCCTGTATCTTTTTTTTTCTCTTGTAGCTGGCAGCAGTGTTTTAAACTAAGTTCGAAACAGTGAGAAAAAAACATCCTCCTTGGTCTTTCTGAGATGTCCACACTGTCTTTATCTGCTTTCTCACCTTCACACAGATTCCATATGTGAGGTTTCAGCTCAAGGGAAAAAATTATATCTGAAGAGTTCTTGCAAGCTAGTGACCTATCCTGGGCTCTCCTCTGTTCTGCGGACGTTTTGAATTCAGAAGATGGTAGTGAAATTAAATCCCTATAGCTGGGAAATCTCAGGTATTAAATTTAACTGAACAGCAAGAAAAGACCTGTGCAGTTCATTGAAGTAGGCTTTTGTTAGTGAATAAACAAATATCTTGCAATATTGGCAACATAGCATTTGATCCTATAGTTTTCTCCCCGAAAAATTTTTTACTGTCTTCAGATCTTGACTCTCTATTCAGTTTTAACTGTCATGCTAACCTGTCCACTTAACTGTGGTACTTCACTGTAATCACTCCTGGGCACTGAAACAGAAATACCGTAGCTGCCTGTCTGTAAGAGCTGCTCCCAACACTTAACACCAAATTTGCCTTGCAGAGTTTAAAGGCTCCTCACACTGAAGGCATCAATATTCAGACCTCTTCAGTGTTCATAGCCATCTAAGAGAGGACGCTGCACTGAGGAGGTCCTTGTCCCATCCTCCTGAAAGCAGTATAGGAACTTGGCCACATTAGAAATTGAACAGGCACATCCAAGAATATGCTGCTTCATAAACTGGTAAATGCTTTGTTGCTTCTGCAGCCTAGATTTACTGTAGGCACTTGCAGTCTTTGATTCCTTCATCTCTCCAGAAAGCTTCTGTGTGCTGTTTTCACCATATCCTTTAAGGACTTGTTGCAGTCCTCCTTCCTGTATAACAAGGATCTCTAATTCTTTCCTCATAGTGAGTAATGGCTTCTTTATGCTTCTATATCCACTCTTCTGCACCAAGATATTAGGAAAATTTCTTTACTGTGAGGGTTGTGAGAACACATTGGAATAGGCTGCCAAGGGAAGTGGTTGAGTCACCATCACTGGAGGTATTCAAAAAAGCACATAGACAAGGCTCTCCAGAACATGGTTTATTGGGCATGGATGATGGATGGAATCGATGATCTTTAAGGTCTTTTCCAACCTAAATGATACTATGATTCTATAAGATTCGCTGTTCTCCTCCTATGCCCTCATTCACCTCCTCCATCTTCCCCAGTTCCAATGCCTCTATGGATCTCTTCATTATTCTGCTTCTAGTCCATCAGAGACCATTGTGTCTTCTGCATTCCCTGCAGGGTTCATATGGCTCTAATTTCCACTAATGTCTCCATCTTTCATGATCCTTTTCCTCCCTATGAGGAGAGCAGAGTTTTGAAATTTGGTTGAGACTGACCTTTGGTTTATGTAAGAAGATATTTCTCCACAGACTTTCTTCATAAACTGGAGAGAACTTCAAGTTTGATAATAGTGAGTGGATTTATGCAGCAGATGCCAGGTGGCTCGTGTGCCCCTTTATCCTGTCTTGCAGTTGTTTGTCATTCAAATCAATTGAATCCTTCTCCAGCTGCTCCAAACAGCTTGTTCCTAAGCTTTTGCAGTCAGTGGAATACAGCTTTTAAAGAGTGTCCTGATATTTCCAAAAAGAAAATCATCAAGCTGAGGCAGGTGCTCACAATGTCAGCCAGCTCTCCCACCTCTGTAAGTGCATGACTGGTTGTGCTACACTACAAGCAGGCAACAGTTTGGAGTATCAAGCAATTTGATAAGCAGAGCTTCTGAAGAGTTCAGTGCATAGCCAAGATCTTCATAGCAATATTAATGAAAAATGACCTTGCTTTGAAAATATACAGTGGGGGTTTCTTCACTGCTTCTCTACGATCTCTGATGATTTCTACTGTGTTCAGTGTTCTTGGAATCTTCTGCCCTGCTGGGACACCTAAAGGATCTAAACTTCAGTTTAGTAGCCCTGAACTCCAAAATGTGCACTCAAACAGGCACACACATCCATGCAGACTCAAGGGCTCACATTATAAAAGAGCTTTTATTCATTTTCCAGCAGAGCTTTGTCATCATAAATGATCACAAGCCCTTAAGAACACCATTTATGTTGTGTATGGATACACAGTAAAAGTCTTTGGGACAGCAAGATCAATTAACTTAAAATAATGCAATGAACTTTTTTGGACTTGTAACCTCTTTTTTGACTGAAAATAGGACTTTAAGAAAAGCACTTAATTTCTGTGTCATCGTTTCTCCCAGCTGTACAATGGGATAATAAAATTGCTTTATCTCACTGGGATTCTGTAAAGAAAATTCATTATTCTTGTAAGAACCTCTACTACTAGAGATAAGTGTTTTGGAAAAGCCTCTCAAAAACTACTTGTGTTTGGACATCATTGGTCACATGACTAAAGTTAAATACATTCAGAAGTGCTTGCTGGCTTTGGACCTAGGTCAAGTGAGGTGCAATTAAGGCAAAAATTCAAAGCTTGAAATTCATAGAATGAAAAGGTGGTTTTCCAATTCAAGGAATCTTAACTCTGAGGTTAAGAAACACTGCCTACATTTTCAGATTCTGCCTCTCTCTGCGCATCACAGCAGCATTTGCTGGCACAAATGGTGAAAGCACATTCAGAAAAATCAGTCTATGGCTTTTCCATGGTGCTGCAAAGGCTTGTTGGCTTATTGTGAGGAATTCTGTTAACACTAGAGTGAGGAATTCTGTTCAGTGCTCTATTGCATTGGTTTGATACATACTGGCAAGGATACGACCTGCCCCAGGCTGCTTCAGAGATACAGAGCCCTTCACTTGATGTTGCAGTTAAGGATCAGTCTGACCATCTGGGAAGTGTATGGTTAAGTAGGGATGGTATCAATGTTCTCCAGCAATCTATATCACACGGCTTTTCACAGGAAGAAGAACGAAAGGTAGAACAAAAAGTACAGGTTGTCAAAGATCTGTCACTTGGAACATATTACTCTTGAGCTGTATCTGAAAGGGGAGATAAAAGAAAAGGTACTAAAATATTTTATGTGTGTTTGAGATGAGCTCAACGTGATTCCTGTTGTTTCTCTGCTAAAACACATCACTAACTAAAGCAACATAAAGCTCAAAATGCCATCTTTGAAAACAGTTAGACAAACACTACTTAGAGGCTTTGTTGGTTTGTTGTTTTTTAACTTTGCTTTAGCCTGTCAAACTCAAGAACTGTCTTTCTCTGCCGTTTGCAAAGTCTGCCTCTGCCCCCTTGCCATTTACAAGGGTTTAGACAGCTGTTTTAAGTCCTCTTCTCCTTTAGTTCTGCTATAAATAGCAAGGTGTGGAGCAATGAATGCACCTACAAACGCCACTGTAATACAGGGCAGTAATGCACGAGGACTGCATGGCTTACAGGAAAAAAAAAAAGCCAGTCACCTTACAAACTCATCATTACTATGTGTCTGTGCATCCCACGGGCAAGTCACACCACAGGTACTGGTGCTCACCCCAATTTTACCCGGGCTGTTACAGAGATTGCACTTCCTATGGATGTTACATTTATGTCTCCTCCTTGGCTAGCAGTGGGTGGCAGTCGGCAGTTTGATCTGCAGACTGAACTTGGACGTTGTGGTAGTCACAGTGCCCGAGAGGAATGTGGTGACCATGGCAAGAGGCACTGCTGGTTACAAGCTGGTGCATCTGCGGTTTATGTCCATAGTCTACTTCAATTTGTGTCCTACCCCACACCAAGCCTGCCATTACTGCTACACAGTAAAGGACAGTATTTTGCAAACAGTAAGGGGCAAATTCACTTCCAAACATTGATTCCTTTGTTAACCACAAGGAGGAAGAGAGCACGGATTTTCCAGGAGTTTGTATTCACACTCCACAGGTACAGCTCCATGCAGGTAAGGAGCATCTTATTCACTTCCCTAACTGGAAATGTCTGCTCTCAGCTAGTTGTCTGGCATCCCCTTATAGTCAGACAAGAAAGAAAAACACTGAAGAGACTGATTCATCCAGTGCTCAAGCAGGTGTCTCAGAAAAACAGCATGAATTGCCGTCTAGAGCTTATTTCCTCCTGTTAATTATAAGGGTAACCTGGAAAACTGGTTTAGACTAGATACTGGACTTCCAGGCAGCTTAAGTTACATGAGCTGACTTCCAGCCGTGGTTGAAAGGAGGCTACATCAGAATCCTCTCCTCTCTGCCTATAGCAAAGCCCCAGCTTAACTTAAGTCCATGGCAACACTCTAACTGGACTAGGATTTCCCCTGTCATACCTGCTTCTGATTGCTGCACTATCAGCCTCACAAAAGTACCAAGCAGGAATCACTGTGATAAAACCCTTGTCCAAATATTTTACGGTATAAGAAAAGAAATCACGCATTTTGGAGAGGTACAAAAATTCTGTTTCACAGCTTTTAGCAACCTTGCCTTTATTTTGTAAAATGCTATTTTGCAAAATGTTATTTTGCTTACCATAAAATAATGCCTTGATTGCTAAAGTGGCTCTTTTGTCACCAGATGCCATAAAAAAATTGAGTGAGTATTCACCAAAATCCCAGACTAATTATAACACTGAAGCAGGCTGTGGCAGAAACAGAGCAGCAGAGCAGCTCTCAGTTAAGTCCCAAAAACCGAGTTTAGACCCAGTTACTCCATGGCTTACTGGAAAAAGCTGTTGTGTAAAACCAACGTGGAAATTGGGAAACCACAAGGAAAGCCAAGAAACAACCTCAGACAAGACACTTCTCAACAAATACGTGGGAGATTTACGAATGCAGGAAGGGGAGATGACAGAAGATTTCTGCGATAAAATACAACTCTTTCTGCAGCAGAGGGTAGTAGGCTTTTCACAGGCAGGTAAGGAAGACAGACAGACAGAGGTTATCACTAACCACAGCCATTAGGGCTGACAGAAAACAAGAAGCCTATTTAGTAGCTCTGCCAGCGCTTGGTAGTAATCCAAGTTAGACATGCAAATTGGCCTTTGTTGTTTTAAAATCCTCTTTCCATTATGTTACCTTCTGTCTTCGCTGATTTACCTACTCCCGCAGTGGGGGACTAGATTAGCCATCAGCCCTTACCCTGGCTATGGCCCTGCTGCCCGTCACGCACCTTTGCAGCATCGTGGGAGCTGCAGGTGGCATGCACACTTCCAGAGGAACCGCCAGCTGGTCACGGGCATGCTGCATGCAGCTCACACCTCCAGTCACCCGGATTTTGGTCAGCTCAGGGCATGAAAAAGTTTGCATTGACCCTCAATACACTGTGCAGGGCATGCCTCAGAGGAAAAGGGATGATTCAGGTAACTACAAGGAAATTTTTTGTAAATGTATATATGGGTATATATAAACACATAAAATATACATACTGTATTAATATGCTCCTGTGTAGCTGGAAGTATCAAAAAAAAGATAATTTTACCCACCATTTTACAACAGGTAAGTAACAGTATTTCATTCTTCCTGAACACATACTTTGCCCACCTTTTTCAACCTGCCTCTACCCCCACCCCAAGTAACTGAACATGCTTCAAACGTTAATGAGTCAATGCTCGAAACCGCCTTGAAAAGAGCAAAATAATATCAGCCCAATCTTGTTGTGACTGAGATGAAGTCACACATGGGTTGCCCGTAGTTAGCATGACAACCTGGAAGATATCTGTGATTTGAAACACAGTCCATCATTTGCCCATGCCTGGGTGGCCAAAATACCCTCTCTGTAGAAAAGCTGTGGCTCAGAATATATAACTGGGGTTCACTGAGCTTTGAGCACCAACCAGAGGCATGCTTTACTGGAAATGGAGGGAAATTATTCTTGCCTATTAATGACTCTGCACTGCTAACTGCATGCATTCAGAAGTCACAAATTATCTCTACTACAGTTTCCAAGGAATACTACTGGGAAAAAAAAAAAAAACCTGAAATTTTTAACAGTCTCATGAATGCGTGTTTCTTTTATTTAACTCTGAGTTTCTGAGATCGCAGAGTGCACTCAGGTTAAGTTATCCACAGTTTCTGAGGTGCCATGAGAACTATAAACAAGAGCTTTTAAAAATGAAACATGAGATATGCCCCCAGAATCTGGGACTTCAAGAAAAAACACAACAAATATCATGAGACTCCATTAAAAGCAGGAGCTGACAACACTGTGACCTAGAAGTGACATGGGAGAGTCAGTACTATTTCTAGGTACGGTGAGATTCACATTGTTAACTTTTGAAATGCCTTCTAGAACAATATGGGACCAAATTAATTGCTGACCTAAGTAATTTCACGTGAATAAGGTGAAAATTCACCTGGAAAAGGAATTTCACCAGGCTCATCTATGAAAAACTTTGCCTGGGTGCTTCTTCTCTGTCCATTTGAGTGGAGGACAGGCAACTTTCATATCATCAGGGCATCTTTTCTTAATAAAAGAGAAGAAGCTGAGAGAGTTTGGAAAAAAAAAATATTACTTGTAATCATGACAGATACCATGGTGACTCTTACAAGAATTTTTCCTATTAAGCTTTAGCAAGTGCTAGTGCCACAATAAATAACCTTTTGTATATGGAGGTTTCAGAAGGAGCAAATAAAGAATAATACAAGCAATTCTAGAAGAAGTTTAAGAAAGGATTATATCACTTCAAACTTAAACGATTAATGTAATAGAAAAAAAGTAGCTGACCTATATGGAATTACTTACCAGGGTATCCTCATTCCTAATCTATAATTTATATGCACATTTATTTTACATTTCTGTAAAAATAATTAGATGTACTTGGATTCCAAATGAAAATTATCAGATTATATGTAAGGCAGCAGAGAAGCATCTGAGGTTAAATAGCACTCCCAGTGAGATGCCTATTAATCTTTTTGATACCCAGTTGTCAATAGGGGATTTTCCTCCCAATTTCATATTCTACTGAGGCTTCAATCTCTCTTCCCCTGAGAAATTTAACTTCACATGGACAGGAACAAAGAATTCTGAAGGTGGAAAAAAATACAAAGTCAACCTAAGTGTTTTCTGTACAGATGAAATGTGTGTGCAGCTGAGTTTACAGAAGGATTTCATAATATCAAGACCTACAGAGATCAAAAGTAATAATAAGGAGTCTCTCAGAGTCTGTGGTGGCATGAAAGGATCGTGCATTCAGGAGAAAATTTACATTCTGTTTGTTGACATCTTGTAGATTGAGCTATGCCAAAGGGCTATAAATCAATGAAGATGCTGCTGTAGTATTTGAGTCCATTATTAATACAGTCCAGTATATTTTTATAAGAATAAGGGGAAAAAAGTGAAAAACATATTTAATTTTTTAAATTCTTTGAGAGAAGTTCCATTCCCTACCATAGGCATACATATAGTTTATATGATGTGATTGTTCTCCATTTTCAGCTGGTCCTACTCAGGCATAGATATGTAAATAAACATGATAAATTCTCACTAGTTAATATGAAGAAAACTTGTTAGGATGGCTACTGTATAACTGGAATCTGTAACTATAGCTAGAATTTCTCTGTATAAAGAACACAGATTCGCTGTTCCTGGGTATCTTCCTAGCAGGCCTTTAATCCCCCTTCTAAGCAGTCATCTATTCTATCTAAGCACTGTATTCCAAGGTTGAGACACAAAACCAAGGATAAGCTATGTAGTGTTATGGTCCAGGAAAATCTTTTCTATTCCAACAAGGTGTAGTTCTGAAGTGAAGATACAAGATGGGATGCAAAGACAAAAAAGGAAAGCATACTCAAAACATGCAAAAGGAAAAGTTTAAAATATTCCTGGGGTAACATGCTAGGTTGCTGTATTTCAGGGGAAATTTCCACTGTTATTTTTACAGAAACAAACATCAAAATCCTTCTGAAGTTAACTTTAGGATTCACGAAACAACTACTAAAGTCAGCAGTTATGATATCCTCACTGTACAGTAATGTTTACAGATAGAAAAGACAAAAAAAAAAAAAAGGAGAGAAACTTGAAAATAGTGACTGCTGGATGCTTGTATCCAACAGAGTAAAGAATGCATTCATGTAATAAAACAGTGTAAAAGTTTTCAGTTCTGGAAAGGCACACTTGGAGGATTGAAGTAAACAAGAATGCAGTTGTAAAGGCAGAACTTTAATGCAAATCAAGGAGGATCTGGCATGTTGAAAGGTTACAAAAACAAGCTACTAGGAAAAAATGGAAGAGAGCAGATTCACCAGATTTTCCAACTCTAGTGTGATTAAGATCTTCTAGACTTACATAAAAAAAGGAAGGAATATGGAAAATAAACTTAGATGGACCAAACTACTATAGGATGTTAAAAAAAATCTATTATATAAGAGATGAGAAAGCAAACCAACAAAAATTTAGTCATTTAGTTGGATAATTGTGTAGAATGAACAAACCAGAGAAGTAAAATAGCAGAACTGATCAGAAAAAAATGAAAAAGACCTTTACAAATACGGTGGGTGAGGGGGAAGACATACTGCAGAGAAAGAGGCCCAAAAACACAGAAGGCCAAATCATAAACATGTAGAAATGTCCAAGAAGATATTTCTTTAGAAGTAAAAATTAAAAGCTATTTTAACTACTAAAATAGATGTAATGCTTTCTGAAGCACACTTTGGGCACCACTGCATTATATGAAAGTGAAGTGGGGGTGCAGCAGGTCTCAGACAATATTAGGAAGGTTTCAAACAGGCTAGTAGGGAAAAATAGCCTGATCTTCTACTCATATGCAGAAGCATGGGGATAGACATATGGAACACAAAATATGTTGCCTGAGTCATTGTTTTTTATTAAAAAAAGCATGGGTCTATTAAAGTCAATGGAGCTGCAGCAGTTTAAAACAACAGTTTTTCTGCCTGTGTAGCTCTATGGTTGAAGGGCTCCCTTATGTTGAAGGAAAACATATTTCTCCCTCATAGTCCCTTGAAGAAACATTCCCAGCAAAGCCTATCTGTATAAAAAAAACCTCCATGGAAAGTGGAGAAACTTAGTCATAACTGATGAAAAGACGTTCTCCCTTCAGGGGAATACCATTAGACTGTACGTGAATGCATGTTTCTCTTCCTTGCTTTTATTTTTGAGACATCTTTTTTTAAGGTTTATAGGGTGAGACATAAGTTCATCACAAGTAAGCCACATCCCCGAGCCCTGGGCAGTAGCTTAACTAACTCCAGAAGATCCCATGAAGCACAAACTCTGCCAGATACATCAAGTGAGGCTCAGTTACAAAAAGATAGGAGACTACAGATCTGATTAATATTTCTTCCTTGGATCTTGCTTGGCAGAGACAAACTGGGAATCCTGCTGGACAAAAAAAAGAAAAAATGTCCCAGAAAAGCGGCATAAGACTTCTACAAAAATAATTCACAGTGTAAAAGTAATCTAAAATCGAATCTAATAACACCGCATAGAAAAAATCTATTCTACCAGTCTGGAATTCAGAGTATCATAAAGCTAGGGAACTGTGCAAGCAACATTAAACAAGACAAGCAAAATGTAATCCAGAGCACTTGTAACAAAAGTATAGAATAAGGAATGGGAGAATAAAAGTGTGAAGGCAGCCTAATGCTTCCACAATTAATAGATCTACTTAAAAAAAAAAATCAATTCAGTGCAAAGTTAGAAAGATGTCAGGAAGGAGCAATTATTCATGGCTAATTACTTTTTAGAGGATGATGACAATGGGTTAGTTTTCTCTGGTATTGATGAAGAAAAACCTCTGGGGAAATCATTTACAAAGGTTACCAAGGATATGAATTATTCTGTGGTATGTATGAAGTACAAGAATATGAAAGAATGAGTAAAATACTAGTGTAGTGAAGGTCATCAAGACAACTCAGCTAATAGCGTAAATTACCACTTTAGAGATTCAAACATGCCATCAATATGTCTAATAATGAATGATCTCCTGGAAGGGATGATTTGTTATGAACTGTTCAGATACTCACCAGAAAGGAGACTTTAAAATAATTTGCTTCAAGACAACATAGCAAAAGACAAAATTACAGAATTCCTCTTGTAGATGTCCCTGTGAATGAATTAAGGAAAGAAAAAAAAATAAACACCTTTACACAGGACTGTACTGAGGTCTGTTCTCTTTCTGTAATGTGGGGTTATGTAGTGCATCCTCTTGCCTTCCATTCATTTCCCCATCCCTCTCCAGAACAGCTACCATAGTCTTCTCCATTATAACTTCTCTGTCTTCTGTGCTCTGTCTTACCCATACTTGTGGCTTCATTAGCCGCTTCCTTTTCAATATATCCATTCACCACCACCTTGCCTATACTAGTCTCTAAGATAGCTAGCAATAGCTTTATCTCCTGGGAAATCAGCCCGTCTCACAACCCCCCTATCCCAGTGGACTCTCCATCCTCATTTGCTCACAGCCCTTTTAAGTTGTTCACATCCCTGCCCCAAGTGCTCTATAACATTTGAAAATCTGATTATAGTCCATAGCACTAATTATAAATTCTCCTTCTCATCCCTTTCTCCTGCCTTTAAGCTGCAGCATCACCACCTCTGCCATTTAGGCTGTCCATTATACTGCTCTGTAGCCATTTCTGTGGAGCTATCCCTTCATGTTTTCATTTCTTCCCATCCTGACTTTAGTAGGCAGGATAGCCACACATACCGCTGTCACATTTATATGCAACCTTCATATGTACCTGTGGGGCCAGACATTAGCTATATTAGCTACCATTTCCTCTATAACTTCTGGTCTGATTATGCAATTAAGCAGCAGTTCTTAGACTGCAGGTAATGAACATACACAAAGTCCACATACATTGTGAGATGTTAGCAAATTATCAGCTCTTCTATCAGAAGACAAAAGAATGTTGGGGGTTTTCAGCTTCAGCCTGGATTTATTTAAGCAACACCAGGCTTATTATCAACTGCATAGACTTCCATTATAAGACAGTATGTAAAAATACCCTCCCTGTATTTATAAAAACGAGTGAGTATGTGTTACTCTTCTAAATGACAGGATTAATATTCAAATTATAAAGTACGATGATAAACAAAAGGCATAGCCTGCCATTTTCATACATTTTGATCTTCAGTGCTATTTATCCTGCAGTCAGCAACTCACCTCCAGACATGATTTGAATATGTCATCTATTCTTTCCAAATCTTGTTTGCTACAAGGAAGGCCTCCTCCCTCCCATGGTAACAAAAAAAGCAAGAAGAGCTTGTGAGGAAGAAACAGGCCAGCAATAAAGCCAGGAAAAGGAGCCTGACCCACCTTTGAAAGCCATCACTCTGGAGAAGTCTGAGGGCAAGGAGACTGCGACTGTCTGGCAGGCAGCGCGGGGAAAACAAGTGTTTCATGAACGGCTCACCTACCTTGGCAGCTAATAAAATCAGTAGAGTTAAACTGGCATAAAAGTAGCATGGGGAGAACCAGACCTTTGTAGCAGAAATAAAATTGTGTTCAACCTGGTGAAAGCTGATACGTTTCTTCTAATCTAAAATCATGGCCTCCTTAGGGCTAGGCTGGGTGCAAAGGGCAGGGAAGTTTTAATGTAAGTATTTCCTCTACAAACAATCAGAATCAAACACCGATGAGCGAAAGCATTGATGTTTGAGCATAATTTCAAAGGTGAAACCTGCTTTTCTGATAAAAGGGATCTGAGATTGCATTTTTCTGACTCTTTTTCTGAATCTGGTCTGATCACTGATTGCAGAGAAGTCATCATTTCAATGCTTCTGAAGACATCTAGCATATAATATTGTAAACACACGAAGAACTAGTAGGAAGATCAATAATAAATCAAGAGGTAAGTACAGAAGTGATCCTTTTTTATGCAATTACAGATCTTAAATAATCCCATTTAGTAGTGATTATTTTTTTCATTTACTCTGAGCCACTGAACTGTTAGTCTCTAAGACTATTGTTTGTTCTCATTTGATTGGCAGTCATTTAAAAGGAAGGAAAGAAGAAAAGAGAGACAGAAAGAAAGGGATTGACAGAGAGAAAGAAGGAAGGAAGAAAATCCTCCTTGTGTGTGTACATGCATCTTTGCGGAGCCATTTGGACTTCATCAGGTATGTTCATTAGGTTCGTTAGGTGGAAGTGTCATGCTCCTAAAAAGCAAAAGAATAGATTTTAGCATATCTAGACCATCTATTAAAATGGCATCAAAGGTTATAAATTCCAAAGTATAGTGTTTGACAGTAAGCTGTCATAGAAGCAATACATTCATTACAAAAATGCTAGAAGTGCATACCTCTCATTGACTGTTTATCATTAACTGCATGGGATGCTGTTAGGAAATGTCTAGCTATAATTTATATTTCTGATGACTCTCGAATCTATTACTCACCTTTCTCCAGTTTTATAGCTCCTCTGGACAGAATTGAAATTGAACAGGCAGAGTTGGTTCTGGAGGGGAATTTTCTGTTGCTGCTGTTCTCTATTATCTCATCCCTCCAGCCTCAGCTGTCCCTTCACATGTGAACAGACCTGCAGTGCCCAAGTGTTTCTCAGAAAATAAGTTTTAAAAATAAAAATAAAAGGGCAAGAGAGACATTTAACTACATCTCCATTTCAACTTCTGTAGCAATTTGACTCTAACAATTAAACACATTGCGGGTATAATCTTAAAGGTGCAGTCAGTTGTGGTACTGGGAAAATCTCTATTAAGGGTAACAGGAGTTTTAAGAGTATAAAGACCTAAAAATTAGTCTCTGGGAAAATAACGAAAATAAATTTGAGAAATATTCAGTAAACCAGACTCATTTGTGCCCAGGTACAGGTTCAAGAAATCTGATCTTGTAAAAAAATCCTTATGTCTGAAGAAACACCATAACAGAATCAAGGTTAAAACTTGCATATGAATCCATTCCAATTAACAATTAGAGTTTAAAATTCATATAATTTTGTACAGAACATTATCTTTTCCTTTTTCTGAAGGCTTGTAGACATTAGATCAATTACCTACCTGGTAACTGCAAAAGACTCCAGTGAGATTACAAAAGGAATGGTTTATTCTATTCCCTTTAAAACCAGTATACAGGTTTATACATATAAGCTTTAGAAAGCTACTAGAGCAATGGAGCTTGTTAGCATTCCTCCATGCAGCAGCACCTAAGCCCATGCTCTGGAAGCACGAGCTTGCTATGCAATTTCTCATGGCAGACTTTATTTTTCTTTTATTGCATTTATTCCTTTTACAACACTTCCAGAAATGTTAGAAAGAGGACAGGCAGTAATAGCAGAGCTTAGAGGAATATTTTTCATGTGAATACTGGGTTCTGATGTAGCACAACTTAGCGAGAGAAATATGCATTCTCTGTTTTTCCCAGAGGGAGAAAGGGAACCAATCTCATTTTAGACACCCATGCAATCTGATCCAACAATTAATCCCTGAAAGTAAATCCAGAATATTCATTACATGACCAACATTCAATAATGCATTTTTATACAAGAAGAGATTCATAACAGTTCATGTAAAAACAATGTATGATGAAATCTTAGAGGGTATCTATTGTAAAGTGTGCCTTTGTTCTATGAAGGACTGGGTTAGTGCAGTTCCACCTCTGTGCAAGATTCAAGCTGCATCTTGAACATTTGTTTACAAAATTGTAATTTATATAAATATCTCCTGACAGATCTAATTTAGAGTACTGGATTTTCCCTTGGAGAAAGTCAAGCAAGTGCAGAACTGAAGTTCACACATATATACTCATTTCTAGAAAAAATTATCAATGCAAAAATTGTGGCTTCTCCCTGCAACGATATGATATTATCAAATCTAACAAAAGATCTGATGTAACCAAGGAAATTTTTGTTATGGAGTCTCTAAAATCAGTCCCTTTCTTACATCTAATACTGTCATTAAAGGAGATTTTTTGTAAGACGGCATGTTATCCTGAAAATCGTCTATCTTTCCATAGCTAGAACAATAAGTGAAACTTTCACTCATGCCAATAGCTTTACTGCGATCTGATGGATGAAAAGGAGGGATCAGGTGGATAAGCGAGACGTGTTATAAAACTGAAATGCCCAACTAATGAAGACACAAATGTTAAATTACACTATAAATGTCTAACTCAAAGCTATTTTCTTTACAATATAAGAAAGGTTTAAGTGAATGTCAAATGTGAAAATAACTAGGCAAGAAAATTATTATTCAAAAATTGTGTGATGGAAAATCTCCATAAATTACATACATAAATTACATACCGTAGTAAAGAAGAAATTCATCCTCAGCAGGTTGTGTCCAGGTTGCCACCACTGACATTAAAGGTCTGAAAGCTGTGTTACACCTGGAGCTGAGACATATAAAGGTGATACAAGTACTTTCTTGCTTCCTGTAACTTATGGACATTTGCAAACAGCCCTATTATCTGTACTTCCAGAACACAGTGATTATATAATTTCTGCTGTTGTTTGCATGACACCCTACCTGAAGGCCAGTAAAGCCCACGGGACTTCAGTTAAATGTGCCCACACAAGGGAAGATTGTCCATGGGCTTGCAGAGGGTCTTCATGCAGTATGAAACATGAGTGCCTGATATGCACAAACCTGAAAAGGAAAATAAAATACTTTTATGAAGAAATTTAAAAGGGGACACTGGCCACACAATGAGAGAGTGCTTAAGACTAGAGAAAAGACATAAAACAAATAGGAGTGAGGAACGATGAAAAGGGAAAAGGTGCGGGGGGAAACCGAAGAAAGACTCAGCCAGGTGCGAGGGGCCTGGTAATACCTGATAGGAAAAATTAATTATGTTGTGTCATTAGGCTGGACTGAAATAGGTGGAAGCACAAAGGTACAAAAGAAGATGAAAATATTGGACTGTCCATTGTGACGAGGGGCTTCACTGCAGACTGGAGCAGCGGCTACAGAGCTTGGGGAACAGAAAGACAGAGCAGTGCTTCATCCTGGCAGGTCTGGTTCTCCAAGAACCGCTCCAGCTGTGGGTAGGATTGGGCAGAAATGTTTTTTTTTACTGAGGCACCTTTACCTTTCTGATTATTGTATCAGCCTGTTAAAACCATTTTCTAACCTCCAAGGGGAGTCCTGGTCAGGTGAGACCCTACCAGAAGCATTAAGCTCCTGTTCAGCACCCTCAATTGCAAAAACACCCACATCTCAGGCTTACTTTTCTTCTCTCTGGCTTGCATATAACATCTCTTACCTATTTTTTTCATACCACCAGAGAGGATAAGGGATTGGTCTTTTTCTTTCTCATAAAATATTCTGAAAAATCCAGTTTTCATTCTGGTACAAAAAGAAAACTGTTTTCAAAACTCTGCATTTTTTCACAAAATAGCATGCAGGGAATTTTTTTCAGCCTGTAGCCTCTGTGCTAGAGAGAAAAGTGGTGTTTATTTGTGTTGCTGAGAAAAAAGAAGATGGCTTCAGGTGCCACACAGAATTAGGTATCATTCCTGGAAGCCTGGCTTGAGTTTCAACTTGGGTAATTGGTCATTTCTGAGGATTTTTTTTTTTCTTTTCATCAGAGCAGATCCTATTACAATGACACTTGGGGGAAAAAAAAAAAAATCTGTCCAGGTCACTGCCTTTTGCAGAACTAATCATTACAAATCACCACCACCCCTATATCCAATAGACTATCCAGTATGCTTCTGAATACCTGCCACAGAGCCCAGTGCAATGCCATTGTAAATTCACCTCCTCAACAAAACATAGTTTTCCTCTCTAACCTGCAGGGAAATAGCAGAATTGCCAGACAATCAAAATACAAGTTTTTGAAAAGGTCAAAGGATTCCAGCAAAATATTATATTTCATGTAGTGTACAAACCATGAAAATGTTGATATTTCATTACTGAGGAAAAAAATTGTAACAAAAACAGAATCTGACAACATTTATTTTTTCAGATTTAAGACAAAGACTATAGCAAAAATGGTAACAGGCAGCCAGCTAACATCATCTGAATATTGGTTTTTTGGTTTACAGTCATTCTGTCTTATGTAAAAGCCTTTAAACAACTGGAATCTTTAGTTATCCAGCAGAACTTACTCTTTGTTCCTTCCTCATAGAACAATACACAGGAAAAAAATGCAACTTGCTGTCCCAGACCCCATTAAAGCACAAATGAACCCAATTAACTAACTTTATTTTATTTAATCACCTTCATATTGCTGGGGGACCAAGGCTACTAGGCTTGCCTTTTCCCATATAACTCTTGCCACAGCAGTAATACACTCTACAAGGCACTGAGCCTGTTAATCAGAAGAGCTTTCAGAGCCTACTTAGGTCCAACAGGTTTATTGCAGGTAAGCAGCTGAAACTGCTTAAGCCCAGGAGCTGCAGTAACTCAAATAGCCAATCTGGAGTAGGGGAAAATCGAATGCTCAATTCTCAGCAGCTTTGTCTCGATGAGAATGGAATTAATCTTCAAATATTACCATGTGCCAGAAGAAAGCATTACTTAGGACTGACTATGGAATGTCTAATTGCAGCACTGAAATGAATAATTTGAAATGATAGCTATCTAAAGCCAAATTGTAAAGTGAATAGTGAACAAAGCACTAAATAATAAAATTACACATACTATATGTGATTGCTCATTGAAACAGATTGCCAGTCATAATAAAAGCCAAAAGTAACAATCAGCCTCATTACTTCACAAAAGAGGAAACACCATTAAGTGTTTCTAACCCCTGTTATCAACATACATTATGAAAACAAAATGGTAAATCTGCTTTTGATTAAACTGGACCTAACCTTAACCTTATTCCTTTCTTATTCCTAGGGGTGGCATTTTTTCATATTTTAAAGACGGCTTCATCACTATATTGATTGTGCATGTAATTCTTTGGTCTCACGATACTGGCTGCTTTCACTCAGGAAACAAGCTGCAAAGCGCACCCAAAAAGAAGGAGTAAAGTCACTGGGAAAGAGGAGGGTCATTTGGGGTCAGGGAAGGTGCTCTCTGCTTTGTTCTGGTAGATGAGACTGCACATCTCCAGTGGGATTTCCCCCAGGATCTTGAATGAGCTACAGGTGTTTGGCAGCTATTTGCAACGTATATATCTCTTTCTCTGTATATAAATACATATATGTGTGTGTGCATACACACAAGGAACCCAAATTCTGTCTCAGTTTGACGATCTTCCTTCATTTGCATTAGGTTTGAAAATGCCCGATTCCAATGCCACACAGAATAAATAGACTAGAGACATAGTTCTCACTTTGCAGTATCTGCAAATGGAATGCAAGTTTATTTAAGTCTTTCTAGTACAGCAGCAGGGTAACTTGTAAGAGGATAATTTTGCATTTTGCTGTCTGAGGGTTTTTTACGTTTGTATGTGTGGCAACTGACATTCCAGGCACTGTGAGCCTATTCCTTTCCACTGTTACAAGCAATGTCAGAGGAGGTTCATATGTACCTTTTCCTGTTCTCACTGCATTATTTATCAAATGAATATGAAATCAAAATGTTGATGCACAGAACAATATGTTAAACACTCTAATGTGCAATGCCAGCTTAACCTCGCCAGCCTTCCGCTATGGGTCAAAGTTCAGTTTCCTACTGTTTTAACCAGTATTTACCAGTCTTTCTTGCCCTATTCTAGTCTCTTTTTTTAAGCTTTCCCATCTTTTTTTTTCCCCTACCCTTCAAGTTCAGCCAAAAAAACTATCCACAAAAGCCCTTGGTCATACATTTTATTTTATAGCTGATGACAACCATACCCAAGAGATTTCAGCACATAGGTCCTTGCTCCCAACAAACCTAGAGGCAGGTTGAATCTATAATTTACTTCTAATCTTGCCTGAATACTGTGTTTTTAATGAAGTGCTTTCTCTTACTCCCTAATATTTATCTACCTATTTCTTGACATATCTACTACTGACTTGATTTCACATTCAGGTTACTCTCTGAGCAGATCAGCACCAATTACCTGTCAGGACTAGGATAACAAGGTTACAAGGACTTAATGGAACCTTAACTTAACAAATCACATTCTCACTACACTAAGCATACCCTACAGCCAGGCTTTTCAAAGTAGTCTAAGGGCATTAGGTTCTCGTATCATAGAGGTTTAAAACCTATCCCAATCTTGAAGCATGAATTCAGTGACCTGGATTTCTCTAGCGGCTTTTGTGCAATTCCTCTTTCTCATCTGACCTTGCTTTACTGATTGCTTGTACCATCAAAGTGAAAATTCAAGGAGGACCAGGGCCTCACTGTTATAGGTCTTGGGGGAAACAGAAAAAGGAATCACTGACCCAAAGACTATGTTGCAGATGGCAGCTACATTCAAAGCCCCACAAGAGGGCAACGAAAACAAGTGAGAGAGTTGATTATCACTATAAGCAATGATTTCAGGTTATTTGCCTAACAATGCCATGTGTTTTGGGGCCTTCAAGGCAAATTAAGAATAAAGAGAAGAAAAAAATGCCCACTATGTATTTCTCTGCAAAGTAAGTATCCATTTCCCACTGTACCTGTTAGTTTTAGCCCAAAGTTACTTCCTCCAAATAAAAGGTCATAAAAGCTCCTGTGTGTAGACTTTCCAAATTGCAGGGTTTTTTTTCCATTCTATCCAAATACCGAATCAGTGAAATACCACTACCATGTAATTTTTTTACATTTAGCTTACAGTTCTAAATTTGGCTTCTCTGGTTTAGGCCCTTCCTGTGCTAATGCAAACAAGCTTTCATTTTCTTCATACTGCTTGGACAACTGCACACCAAAGACTACCTGATACTGTGTTGTTGGCATTCAGGCAGTACTCAGAAGTTCAGATAATACTGCTGTTATCTTCACTATGTGAACCTATTCCTCTTTAGGTCCTAGGTGTCAGTGAGATCTAATTATTATTGGCATAAATTTTTCCTGTGAAATCCAAGATGCATGTCATTTAAAGTTGCCAGTGCCACAAAAAGGCACTGACAAAAAGGAAATTAGGATAAACCAATTAGAACTGTAGAATGTTAGATTGAAAATTATTTGGGAGAAGGAACAAAGAAAGCTTTGATCATGTATTGCTTTGATAGGGACCTAAGGACAGATATAGGCTCAGCTTGGATACATTAGCACTATGCCAGTGGCTTTTATGGAGTAATATTCATTGACACCAGTTAAGGAGCTGCTACTACATACTTCCTAACCCAAATTTTAGATATATTTTCTTTTTAGATGCTTTTAAATGTGCTTCTCCCTGTGTATGCTAAAGGCAGTCCTTTCATCATCCAACCACACATAAAAGCAAACAAATACAGGAAAAAAATAGCTACATACAAATGGCCTTACAAAACATGGATAGAAAAATCCGAGGGGAATTCATTGCACTAGCCAGGTTTAAAATAATTCATTAAACAGCTACCACTTGTTCTGTCACTGACTATCAGTCTGGAAATGGATAATGTTCTAAATGTGTCTGCTTTCATCACATATTCTCTGGCTATCGCAGTTGGTAAAATTAGCTATGCACAGGAAGCATTCTGAGTCTCTCGTAGCTATCTTATCAATACCACCACAAAACTAAGGAAATAGCTGGGAAAAAAATAATCACAACAGTCTACAGTTATAGTTGAAAGAATAATGCTTCTGTCTAGCAGCCAAAAATGCTCACCCTATAATCCTACATGACTGTGGAAAACAGAACTTTAATAATCAAGTTGAGATTTGCCATTTAAGTTTACAGCAGAAAGTCTGTCATCTTTGTTGTTAACTTTCTGAATAATCCTTAAAACAGTAATCTGTTTATCGTTTATCTTTTACTATAGCATTATTATTATTTCAGGAAAGCATGCAACAAGGCTGAAATGGCCTTATTCCAACAACAACAACAAAATCAATCCCTTTCTACAAATTTGATATAGGCAGGCTGTGTACTATTTGAAAAAGTTCACTGAACCATGAAGTCTGCCATTTGCACCATAAAATTTGAGCTTTATTTGATGAATTTATTGAACATTGCATTTACTTCAACTAAGGTTTAAAGCAATCATGCATATTTTTACTGTCCTCTCAGGAAGGAAGCTTTGAATTTGAAGCAAATCAGATTGCTACTTCCAGAATTTCAAAGGGATCTGAGGAGGGACACAGAAAAGATGCATGCTGTTTAATGAAAAATATCTGTTTGGTTCAATTATGATATTAGAGGCTCAACACAGTGCGAAAAAAAGAAGGATAAAAAAGGACTAAAAAGACATAGTGCAATAATAACATGAAAGAATTTTGTTCTCTAGCTTTCTGATTAAAAGTATATTTTCATGTCAACTTTAGGAGAAATTATGTACAAAGCCTGCTTGTAACGGAGTCTGTTTTAATTTGTCAAAGGTTTACATCGTGTAACTTGATAACATTAATTGCAAAGATTGCCTCCTCTATTGTTTCACTCCACTCTTGAAAGCCAAGCAAGGAGAATCCAGCTCCTGTAGTACCACCAGGCATGACAAGTTGTCTTCTTTAGACCACCACCTGGCCATCATAAGTGAGTGGTAACTAGTCTAAATGGGATCTTGCTAGAGTCCAATGTTTTTATTATCGTTAGTGTCCAATATTGGAGGCATCAGTTTAGGCATCAAATTCAGAAGCTCAGGAGACATGTCGTCCTCATGTGGCCACTTGACACTGACATCAACCTAACTAAAAGAGCAAGTAAGTGGTTTAGAGATGATATTCCCGTGCATCAAGCAGAGTGTCATATAAAAGACACGTCTCTCAGATTGTTACAAATAAGCTTATATTAATTGAGTCTTCCATAGGTTTGAATTCAACACAGTACATCAGGGCACAACAAGGTCAATGTGCCTTCTAACACCCTGCTAAATAGCAAATTAAGCATATTTAGAGAGAACATGCCTAACGCTCTCTGATAGCACTGTACAAACATCACCAGTTCTGTGGCAACCTTGTATTCAATATCTGGTCGCTTTAGCAATTGCACAGGAGCCTAGTTTTAATTTGCTGTTCTGCTAGAGGAGATTCTGAGGCACCTCTTCGTTCTAGAAGAGTATCCCAAACAAGTGACACAGCAGGCTGAGAAGGGCTAGGACTACTTGCTTTTCCCCTTGCCTGCAACAACTCCCCATATAGCTGTCATGGTTTAACACCAGCAAGCAACTAACACCACGCAGCCGCTCACCCCTTCCCCCACCAAGTGGGATGGGGGAGAAAATCGGGGGGAAAAAAAGTAAAACTCGTGGGTTGAGATAAGAATAGTTTAATAGTACAGTAAAGAAGAAAGTAATTATAATGATAACACTAATAAAATGACAACAGTAATAGTAAAAGGATTGGAATGTACAAATGG
>JANZLQ010000008.1:26975415-26986698 GCA_026212715.1 Elanus axillaris
CTCCCACCCCACCCCAGTCCTCTAGTAAGGTACTGTGTAGCTGAAGCAGGAAAATCAGATTTCTTATCCTACTATTTATGGGAATTAATGAGTAATCGGTTTGCAGCATACTGTCGGGTGTATGGTTCCCCAGTGGCCATGGATTTGTTACCCCATTAAACACGAATCACTGGGAAAACTTAGAGGAAAAGGTAAGAATTAAAGCTGAAGAAATAAGGCAAATGCTTTACTAGAAACTTCCATTGCTTCACCGTAATTTGCCTGAAATCCTTGTTCTTCATTGCAAGTGTGAATTCACGTACTGAGATTACAACAAAGGATTAAGATAAAACTCCTGGCACGGAGAATAACATCATTGCAAGGTCATATAGAGAAGATCACTGCATCCAGGTAGTCTGCTGCATATGATGTTTTTGAGAGCTGGCAAGAACAGAGCTTGAGGCAGGATGAGGAACTGTCACAAAGAGAAAGCAAGAAAGGAAAATGTGATCTGACTCCTGTTACATCCTGGGGAGATTGTCTCCAAATTCCACACCGGGACTCGGTCAACCACAAAGACACTGACCCAGAATAATGTACCTCAGGTCCAACATTAACCCCAGTGCCTCATGGGTCGTAGTTCGGAACATTTCACCTGTGTGATTGTGAACATCTGTCAAGGAAGTAATTTCTTCCTCCCATTAAGTTCCCTGGGTGTGAGATTGAGGCCACCATGGACACCTGAGCAATAAAGTTAACTAACTGCTGCACTTCGATTTCAAGAGTTTTCAGTTGCATATTCAGTCCCCAGACAGCCCCACTCCCAGAGGGCATTCACCAAGAAAATTCCAGGTACAAGAAGACTGTGAATCTTCACGCCCCTTGCCACTCAGTTAGAGGAAGATGATCTCAGAGCTGCTTCTTTGAACCTTCTGTGAAAAGGCACGATGGCCAGGACTTTGAGGAACCTAATGCCATTCCTGAGTCACCCAATAGTTTGCTGGTGACCATGCTCCTTGCCTCAGTTTCCCCTTAGTCAGGATTTGATCACAGGAATGCTTTACATTTCCCGGTGGAAACAACCTTAGGCTGGAAAGGCAATCTCAGGTGGACAGAATTTTCACCATAGGCAGCAAGAGTTTTCAAAGTAAATGGGTTGACATCACATGTTTATTATGAAAGGAAAACAAAAATATTTTTTGTGTGTTTTCTGATGCTTTTTTACTTACCTCTGGTAAAAAAGCAAAACAAGCTGCGATGAGGGAGTTGCATAAACCCATAATTTGGCAGCCAATTAGTCTTTGATTTAGACAGTTGCTTTTTGAATATTTTTTTTAATGTGATTCCTTGCAGCTGAGAAATTTACATTTTAAAAAGTGCTTAATGCCAAGGCAGTAGTGGAATCCCACATTTGTCAAAGAAGTAAACTGAGATGAAATCCAATCCTTGTTAACATCCTAGGCTGGGACTGCTTTAACAGCAAATGGAGAGGAGGGGAAAGAAATTTTTCTCTGCTGATAAGGGGCTTGTGGAGACAAGCAGGTGAGCTGGATATCTTGTGGCCACTTTGCCCCAGCTAGGAGGGGTACATGCACAGGCATGCACATCATATAGCCTAGAGCAAGTGTGCAAATTTGTTACCGAAAGTGGAGCTAGGATGTTCTAGAGCAGAACAGAAAGGAGGACAGTACGACTGTGACCTCCTGTGAGTGACTGTCCAGAGAGGCTGCAGTTGCAGGTGTGACACTTGAGCTGTCTTTACCATCCCCAGAAAGATCAAGGTAGCCTCTAAACTGAAACAATACCAGTGCAGGCATCTTTTGCAGTCTGGCTGTAGTCAGCTCTTTGGGCTGTGTATAGCTCTAGTGGCAAGAACAAATTGCAGCTTCTTTCATAAATGCAGATGCTGGAGGTTGCTTCATGTTAAACACAGTCATGTCAGAACCATGCTGCTTTGTACTGAATACAAAAGGAGAGAAAAAATACCCCCGTTCACTGTAATGAGACCAGTTGCTGGAAGAAACAGCAGCCTTGCTGAAACACAGGAGAAACATCATGATTGTTGAACTCTGCTAGAAATAACAGTTTCTGAGTATGTGAGGGTATTCAGAGTTAACAAATGAATATGGCAGCTTGTATATGGGGGTACAGTTTGGTGAAGAATGGAGTCATAGGGGTCAGCTGAGTTATAGTGGACATGGATTAGGTATTGATATGCCTTGAAAAGCTCACAAGGTACATTTCTACCTTCTTTTTTAGTTTTTTAACTGTTTTAGAGGCCTGACACTAGAACAGTCCCAAGGCTTGGTCTTCCTCAAGGCCAAAGTCACGGTTCCTCACAGCTGGGGCACAGGGAGAGCACCTGGCCTTGTTTTCTATGCCTGAAAATTTGGGGAAGGAACAACAGAACTCTTACAGCCATGGAGATACTTACCTTAATAATCAGTCTGTCAGCTGCAGTTCTTGCACAGCTCCTCCGTGAGACCCAGGGGGAGATCTGTGTTCCTTACAGCAGCCTGGATGGGGTTATTGGGAGTCCAGGCTTGAGGCAGTTCCTATTGGGGTGTTTGAGTGATATCTTGCAGGCTAGGCATGTGAACCACTACTCAACTCCTGCTCTGGTACAGCAAGTTCAGCAAAGACCTCCATGATGGTTGGGGCTGGAGCCCTTGCCCTGTGAGGAGAGGCCAAGGGAGAGGGGCTTGTTCAGCCTGGAGAAGAGACAGCATCAGAAGGACCATAGAGCAGACCCCAGTACCGCTGAGGAGGTCATCAAGAAGATGGAGACAGGCTATTCACAGCAGTGCATGGCAGGAGGGCAAGAATTTCTGACTGGGTATGAGGAGCACATTTTTGACTCTCAGGCAAACTAAGCAGCAGAACAGGTTGCCCACTGCAGGTTTTCAAGACCAACCTGGATAAAGCCCTGTGCAATCTAGTCCGAACCCACAGCTGGCCTTGCTTTGAAAAGTATATTGGACTAGAGGCCTTTCTGAGTCCATCCCAATCTGAACGTTTTTATAACCTACCCATGAAATTCCAGAAGGATTTGCTCTTGTGGTGATTTAGGAAGCAGAGGGCAGCACCACAGAAGAGCTAATAGCCCTGGAGTAGAACTATCAGCTGGGGGCTTTTTCTTTAGATTCCTTCACAGAGATGGCATGGGATTCACCTCAACTAGCAGCGAGACCCTCAAAGTTAGACTTCCAGTCTCAGCCAGCTCTCTGAGCCCCCTCCATAGTCAAGGGAGAGAATGGGAAATTCATCTTGTCATAAGACAGGATCTGAAATAGGGGAATGGATAGGGCCCATCACTTTGGAGGTGACAATATCTCTTGGTCTGAGAGAGGATGCTCAGATGAATAGCTTGAGCATGTACCTTTTACACAACTAAAGCTGAAAGAAATGAGCCCTATCCTAAATCTGAGGGAGATGCTGGCTAATCTCATACTTGCATTTAATCAAGGTACTGAACTGGCTTTGACAGGAATTGCAGGAGTTCAGAGTCACTCTGAGACAGAGACAGCGTTTGCTAGAAGTTTGAAAAGCACAACATGTGAGGGCATGACTCCTGATATGATCTCCTCCAGCAGCTGTGTGCAGAGTACTGCCCTGGTTAAGCTCCCAGAATTAGGCACGGGAATGTCTACAAGACAAGCGAAGGGAGAACTAGAGAATGCAATTTTAGTGAATTGGCTGGGATGGAATTTGCTGGATTAGCAGAGCAGGTATAACTAATTGCATTTATCCTGCCCAAGCAGCACGCATCAGTGTAATGTGCCTGGAGTTGTTGTGCACTGTAAGTTTCTCACCCAGGTTTCCCCAACCCATCCTACACACACATATCCCTAAGGGAATTTGTCTACTCTAGGTGTAATATGCTGGTCTAATCTCTTCTATCCTTCTGCCAGACCATGTGACTGAGGCCCCACTGGAGTCTCCTGTAGCTTCAGGAGCTTCCAGAGGTACAGGAGGGAAAACATTATGTCTGCTCAGTTTGTTTAAGCATATAAATCAACTTTTTCTGAGTTCTTATGCTGACCATTTAGGACGGATCCAAAAGAGAACTGTTGGGTGTCTGTGAGAAGCAGAACATGTGCTTTATGGTGCCAAGACAAAACCTTTGCTCAGATTCTCCTGGTCTCAAAAGAACCCACATACTTTTACATCAAACCTCCCTCTGTACCTAAACATCTCTGGGTACACACAGATAAAGCTTCAGTTCTGACAGCACTGATGAGCTCCATCTCATGTCCAATTAGCATTCAGAAACCCACTCTAACTCCCCTTCAGTTTCATATTTTTCACCTAACACACCTACACAATCAGGGCCTTTACCAAACACCCTGGTTTTCACAGCTTGCTTTGAAAAAGCAGCTAGAAGAGGAATTTTCTGTCCCTGCCTTTGCACAGTACTTACAGCAGACCTAGACCACAGAGGGGACTCACATTCAATCCCCACCATTGTAGGAGGGGATTCAAGGCTACAACCACCTCCCAAAGGAGGGTCTGGGTCTGAAAAAATGGGCTTTTATACTCAGATGGCTGGCTGCTTACAGTCCTCAACCTCTTACTGAATGTTTTCCACTGCATAGGAAATAGTTAACTTCACAGATGTTGGGAGCAGAAAGACAGAGCAAGAAGCAGCTTGGCATGCACCCACTTAGAAGAGCACCAGAGCTGGCATCCCTCAGGGGATGCACTCATATTTCTGCTCTGACCCCAGTGATGTCTTTTCTGTGCACCATCGACAGAACAAGTGAAAAGAGAGCTCCCACACTCAAGCACACAGCAGTCAGGTGTTCGCAGTACCTCTGAGGAGCAGTGAGACGTGGATTGCAGTCTCCCCGGGGAAAGGTGGGAACTAAGCGTGGGCTGTTGGTTCTTGGGTGACTGCACTGGGCTGTTCTATAAGAGGGCGACATGGTTTCAACAGTATATATGGATTTAAAAAAAATACTTTTTTTAATTAAAAAAAAGAGTGAGAGCTCTATGGATCCTTTCAGTGAGACCACTTTGGGAGAGAAAGGTAAAAACACTGAGAGTAAAATATCAATTTCTGGGTTCCAAGTGAATGGAGGCACCTGATGCCATAGTAGCGTATTAGAAGGGAGACAGTTGATTCCTGTCCCCAGATTGTCTCTGGTGGCTGGTTCACAGTGCACTGCTTGCAGAGGTAATAGCTCAGATCCTGGGGGCAACTTCACCACCCAAGCCTTTGAAAGCTAATTTACCCAGACAAAGCATCACATGCAGTCACTCCGCTGTTGCTCTGGAGCTAGCCCAGGTCTCTCTAGCTGGAATTGTACCTGCACGATGTAGACACACTCCTTCCTCGCAAATAAATTTTGGGTGTGATTGTTAATTTCTTCAACATAGCTAGGCTGAAAACTATTGCTCCATGATAACAGTTTTCATTGAATTCAGGGGAGCCAAGCCTACTTTCCTTATTTCTTTCACTAGAGAGAGCACAAGCATCCAAAAATGAAATCAGTGTTACAAGGTGATAATTTTCTTTGCATCCCCTTTTATTCACCTCTGTAAATGTATTTTTAAAAGGCACACAGAGACCAAAAAATTAATGGATTTTGCAATCTTAAACTGAAAGCATCACAGAAGTTAAAAGTATCCCTGTCATATATTTTTAAATCTAAAGACATTTCTCTATGTTTGCCTTTTAAGTGTTCTTACATGTTAGAATATTTTTTTTATTGCCACTGAAACTCTGACTGGAAATTGTATTTAGAACTGTGTCCTTACATTTATGTTTTGATTCCCTTTTTATTAATGGCTTTAATAGGCTCTCACTTTCTAGTATATTTGTGCTTGTAATTTGAAAAGATGAAACAAAGATTTTAAATAAAAGTCCTTTTTTATTCAGCTAATAATTTTGATTTTATATTATATTTTACATATAGACAACTTAAGAAAATAAATGAAAATAGTTTTGCAAGAAGCAACACAGAACATTAAAACCTTTGTTTTTTCCATAAATAGCCCAAATCTGCCACCTACTGATATAAAGTAGAATTTAATGGAACCAGCCATTTCGCTTTTCCTCTGGGAAAAAAGCTCGCTTACTTTCCAGCTATGCAAAACTAGTGCCATCTCGTGGCTATTTCAAAGATTACGCAGGCAAAAAAAAAAAAAATCACATATTTATCAAAGTATCTATTGCTGCTGGCTGCACAACAAGCTGCTTAGACATTTTGGAATAGATTCAATAGGCTTAGTGTCCTGCAACTCCATACAAATTTTTGCAGCTATCCTCTGAGGTGACATAAAAACCTGTACATTCATTTGTATTTTATTTTAACAGTAACAAAGAAACCAAGACACTGTCCAAATTTTTTTACAAGTTACACACCCTTCATTCTTGCTTATGTTATATTTTTTGTTTGTTTCTGCTTTTATCTGTCCCTTATTGGATCACCTAAACTTTCAGGGATTTTGAAAGGCTAAAAAAGATAGTGATTGTTTGAAGCTTGCTTTGAAAGGAGACCTAGCTCTTTTTTACAAAAGCAAATGTAATTTGTGAAGTCAAATGATCTGTGCTTTGTAGTATGCCACAATAACGAACAAAAGACATAAAAGGTATCTACAATTTTGCTCGAGTTCATATTTCTTCCACCATTTGATGAGCATTGCTTCTAAATCACAAATTCATCCTGTCAAGCCCAGTAAACATGAAGAGAGTAATTTTATTTACACAGAGGTAAGTCCTACGCTTTCAGATGCATTGCTAAAAACAGAGAAAAGCAGCATTGCCGTAGACAGGGACTGCCCCTGGGACACAATGCCTAAGTACCTGACGATTCAGCTAGTCCGTCACTGGGATTTTCAGATACTCACCTTCAAAATTGCTTTTAACATTTAGGCCGTCTTGCTTAAGGGCAAACAAATTCAGATTCAGGTCTGATGATAGAGGTCTTTTAAATGTAATTTGGTAGTGCTTCCTCATGGAATCAGATTTGAAGACAGCCTTCTATACTACATGCATTGATTTAGAGGCATATGAAGAATTCACATTACTCGGTAGTGTGCTTCTGATCAGAAAGAGAGGCTCACTGCTCACAAAAGGATGGTGTGAGTTCCATTCTACATTTGAGACAAGAGAGGACCCTTCTTCAGTGGGTTCATCTTCCTTAACTTTAGGCTTGCAAAGAGCCAGATGCTCACGTGTGAGCCAACCACCTGAGGGTTCATTTAATTGTTAAGAAAATAAACTGGCTGTTTTGAGGCATTTTTCTTTTAGAATTTAGACACCTTCTCCTTCAAGGTCAGTTGAGCCACAGAGGCGCTTACTACCTACCATCTACTACAAGAGAGACTAGAGGCAGTAGCTCAGAGGTAAACATATCTAGACAGTCACAACCGATCAGGTAAAACTCTGTTTCTTGGTAGAGCTGGGCATAGACCTAACTGTTGTCAGGAAATAATGATACTAATTTTGCTCTAAGCAAGTTCTCACCATTAGTCAGGGCTAGTTCCACTGCTTTCCAAAATCCTTCAGTGTTGTACATGGGGGACTGATGTTCCTGGGGATGACTCCTTTGAGACAAACACTCCAGTTAGATGCTAGACAGAAAATCTGGAACCTCTATTTTGGGAATCATTTTCTGTGAATATAGAAGGTATAAAATATGATAGGACCCTCTGTGGGAATCACCCAACCTGTTGAATGCCCCTTGGAGCTCAGTTAGAGGCCTACAAAAAAAGAGCATTTTTAGCTTACCATTAAAAATAACTTTCATGCAACAAAAAGCAAAAGTGTATCTTTAATTCCATCATCAAAAAGAAAGACACTGCAAACTCACAGGACCTGACAAAATTGTATGTCATTGAAACAAGTGCGACATCTCAGTAACACAGATGGGGATATGTGGGGCAAGAGATTATGTGGCCATGTGCCTTCACTGCCGTGGAAAGCACATCAGCATTTGCAGAATCCAAGCTGTGTATGCAAAGGAATTAGTTCACACTGCCTCAAGGCAGCAAAGAAAACTTTCCAAAGACGAACTTGGTAGAAAACAATTCTGCACTGATGTCGCACCAGGCAGGCAGACTAACACAGCTGCAGTATGGGGGGTGAGGACTCTTTTCATCCACCTCACGAGCCCCATCCTAGGAAATACTTTTACTCTGAGCAATAGACACGCGCTTGAAATTTGTCATGCATTTGTTGACACCAGTGCAATGTCAGAGCCATTACAAATGTGGTCTCATAAAGTCACAGCCCATGGGCAAAACTATTTAGAATGAATGGGTGGAACATACTGGTCAAGAAATTGGTGAGGTGAAATGCATCAGCACTTCATAGTTTGAGGAGGAAGGATGTTTGTACACGTAGTAGTAAGTAACACCAAAAGTGTGAAGAAAAAAAACATTCACGGTCTGCATGCTTCAAGTGCTCACACAACATTCCGTAAGAAAGTTGTGCTCCAGAACACCTGCCACTAAATTAGACACCTGAGTGAGCTATGTTTGTATCCGCTATCAGGTGCTTAGCCCTAGCATATAGAGATCTGACCGGAGCTCCAGCCCTTCCAAAATGCTTGCCTGCTGCAAGTGAACAGGGCAACAAGACTCCCTTCTGATACACCCCTTTCAGGTAGCTGAGGCAATGCAGCTAGCTTCCAGCCTCTCTTCAGTGACCCTCTAGGTCTGGCACTCTTTTAAAACCAATGTGCCAACAGAAGCAGGTCTCTGCACAGTTTTGGAGGGAAAACGGCCTCAGCCTGGGGGATCTTAAACCCTGCATCTTTGGAGGGCATCCCAGGCACTGGGCACTGCCCAGTGCTGAGAGTTGAGCACAAGAGATTGGCCTCCCTGATTGTTGAAGTTGCACCACTGCATGGATAAGAACGCAAGTCTTGGGAGCAGAAGAAGAACAAAGCTTGAGTCTCATCTGAGAGAGGACATAACCTGAGTAAAGCAGTGTTTTTCATCTGTCAGTACTTCTTTTCTTACCAGCCACCACCACCATCCTGTCTGACGGTCAGTCTCAGAGCTTCCACCAGAGTTTTGCTGCATTTTCAAGCAGCAGCTGTGACACTTTCACCTGTGCCTCCCCCATGACTGTGAAATGATCCTCATAAACTTTAGCAAGACCTCTTTGCAGTTCATCTTCAGGTTGCCCTCAAGCTTATCTTATTGCCCCTTTGTACTTCCCCCTTGACTTCATCCACCTCTTTTCTCCTTTTTAGACAGAAAAGTGTTTGGAGGAGGGCTGTCTTTCTGGTCTGTGCTTGTATTACAGTCAGTATGTATGAATCCAAGTTCCTGGGCAGAGCTCCCAGGAGGGGAGCATTTGATGAATCAGCAGATATAAAATTGTCATTCCGGACATTATGGAAACATGAAGTTCATCCATATCTGTTGACTACTCTGAAATGAAAAAAAGGTTGGCACACAACCAAAGATGCAGATACTCTTCATTCAAAAATTGGTTATCATCTCTCGTCTTCAAAGTAGTTTTGCATGAAGTTGGGAGGATCAGCAATGGATTCCACACAATTTTGCTTGGGGCCAGCTTACAAAATTTTTATTTTTATTTTATTTTTAAAGGTGAAGCATTGCCAAGCCGAGCGAGTCAAAGACAAATCATTCCTGTGGTGAGTAGCTCCTTGCAGAATCCAAAGTCATTTGGAAGCATCTTAGCATTGAGTTTTCAGGGCCCTGTATTGACAAATGAGACTAACACTAACAGACCCAGGACAGGAGTTTTATAAATGCTCGCTGTTCCTTCTGTTTATTGAAGCTTTGCTCATGCATCTAAATGACAGAACTAGAACTTGATAGCCATTTTAGGACATTGCTGCCTGCATTTAAAAAACTACTTCTACGATGACCTTGATCAATCAGTTTGCCACTATTCAGTGCTTTTATCTAATAAGTATCGTGGAGACAATGTAATGGTACTGAATCAGTGACAAAATTACCACTGCCTTGCAGTGACTTTGGATTTTTTCACAGGCCTCTACTAAAATCACCAGGGAAAGTAGTACTGGCAAAAAAAATGGACTATGACTAATTCACTGTGACTCAATCTTTTGTTTTCCTGTGTCAACATGTTGCACTTGCTACTTTGCCTGTGTCAATAGTTACTGGAAAACCCCCCTTTCCCACTTTCTTACCTGAAAAACATATTAGCATATAAGGGAATACTTCAATGACACATGTACAAAATGTACTAAATGGATAATAAATGCAGTTGGGTGTTTTGAAAGAAATTTGGCATATCAAATATTTTTAACTGATTTTTTTTTTTCCCCTGGTGTAATGAGTTAGATGTTGTACAGTTCATCACTTTCCATGGTTCACTGAGCTTATATAATATTGATTTGCATAGTACTGCTTATTTGAATACTAGTTCCACCCCTGCAACAAAATCTGCAAATTTCAAAAATATTTGTTGTCACACTCATTTTTTATCAAATTCTTCTGATGTAAGTATGGCTGAATGAAGACCATGGCAGTCTAATAAAAATATTTCTGAGAACTAGTGATCACAAAATAGTAGTTTAAGGTGTGTTGAATTTTAATTCTGCCAAATCTTACAGTAGGTGAAGGTATACAGCTGAGCCTATTTAAAAATTTTTAATTCCAGCCACCTTCTTCACCAAAAGAAAAGTATGAAATTTATTTCTTCTGCTGTCCCTGCCAAAAATACTTGAAAGTCTTTTTCAAACAATTCTTAATTAAAATATTCTTTTACATTCTCAGTTAAATCATAGTGAAGTCAAAGTGTGCTTCCTTTAAATTTAGATTATAATATACAATTCATAAACAAAAAATACAGAATTCGTGTCATATTTTCAAATCTCAGTGCAGAATTAATAGTGAAGCAATTGAAGAATCTCTGTTATACCAGAAGTTGAGATGATGGACTTGGACATGTTTTTATTCGACATCTTCAGCCAGCTTCTCTGCCATCTTCAGAAGAGGTAAGGAACAACTGCAATTGCCTTCTCACAACTCTCTAGTGCAGGTGTGGTCCAGGAAGCAGATGATGGAGGTCCCAGACAGAAATCCAGTGCCTTCAGCTGCCACTGATTGACTTCTGCTAGTCTATATGGTACATGCAACTGAAAGCCCAGACAGACTATCACCCTGAGAGAGATGTATAGTTTCTGAGTCTTGAGTGCGTATCTCTGTCCAGCAGTGATTCCCAGCCTTCAGGCACACTGGGCCATATGAAGGTATCCTGGAGAACTCTATCTACTTCTAAGCATCATTTGCATCTTCCTAATCCAGTGGTAAAATTATGGAGAGAGCTGGAAAATCCGCAAACCACCCCCCCAC
>JANZLQ010000008.1:27008091-27024084 GCA_026212715.1 Elanus axillaris
CCGGCTGGTATTGGCTCTATCAGACAAAGGGGAAGCTTCCAGCAGCTTCTCACAGAAACCACCCCTGTAACCCCCCCCCCGCTACCAAAACCTTGCCACAGAAACACAATACACCCTGTACTATCAATAAAAGAAACACTGAGAAGTTTTATCTATATGTATACAAAGAGACTTGTACACGAATACTTCCGTGTACAATAGTTTCCTCAATAACCTACATTTCTCATCCCTCCAGAACCACTATTTGTATGATTTTCTTAGAGTCCTAATGCAGGAGCCTTTACTCATACAGTAGCATGGAACTCACCCAGCCCCGTGGGCATAAAAGCCTACCTGCACTGTTTCAGATGCAGACCTGAGGCCAATGTGATGCTATTTTTAAAAAGCAAAAAAATATAGATAGGCCATCTGATATATCAGACAATAAGTACTTCAAGACATGTTTGACTGCAGATGTACACTTAGATCTTTTTATTTACTTATGTGATCATTTCAGCATAAAGACGTGGCTTGGGTTCATTCACTTTTTAATTCCTAGCAGCACTAATTACATGCTTTCGCGTGGTTTTCACTTAGCTTCATTGACAAAGTATAGAGGATGATTTTAAAAAGATGACTTGTCTAGACACTGATTGGTTTTGCCATAATTTAAAGTAACATTTGATCTTGCTGGGATTTTATTTACAGATCTTGGTTGGCAACACTTTCTCATAAACACGGACAAAAGCACCGAGTACATTTTTATGATACTCTGCAATATCTTTTCACTGGTCTTTCAGAATGTTCCTGTTTCAGAGACACTTAGGGGTAAAGTGTTCTGTGAAGGGTGATTTAATCCTCTGTGCTGTCTTGACAGGCCAGTTCCTGGGTTGGTCTGCTCACCATTTAGAAATCTTTCACATACACTCTGCAATCTTTCACATTTAGGAATATTCACTTCAAAATAATATCCTTTCATCTTTGGCTGCCAGGGATGAAAATTAGACTTTCCAAACTGAGGTATGTGCTGATAAATTGGCATTGTAGAATATGCAATCGTGGAATCATTTTCATAATGCAGGGGAAATGTTTTCCCTGTTTTTAGCTGTTTGGCATAAGAACTGTGATAGCTCTCTGCATCCTTGTATGTCTTTTCCTCTGCAGAGGATATGGTGCCTGGAAAGGAAGCAATATTTTTAAGTCCTTCAAATTAATACGAGGTATTTTTCTAGAATTCAAGAATCTGATATGTTTTACTAAGTTAGAAATAATATATTCTCATAGCAACGGCTGATTTTTAGCAACCTTATGCTTGGATCAACAATATCACACTTAGAATAGGAAGATCTTACATGTTCTTATTCTACCAAAGAAAGCAATTTATTATATTTACAAATAAGTATATCTACATTTTTTGTGTGGATTTTGCAGGAGATAAGAGATATCCTAAAATTACGCTAGGATCCTAGATATTATGCTAGGATCCTACAAGTGCCTGTATGAAGTGAGCTGTAACAAATATATACCTGTGTAATGCATGTGATTCAACACTCAGCCTTTCAACTGTTCATATATCTCATTTATTTTTTAACAGTGCACACACATATGACATACGTGTTCGGAGCACACAGGGACAGACATAGACCAAACATTCCAGGAGTACCAGATGATTTTAATGTCTGCATTTTCTGCTGCTCAGCTTCCAGAAACTGTAACAAAGCTCAGGACTTGCTCACTCTCAAGCCTCTCTCTGGCATGCCAAACTGAGCATCCACAAAGGAAGCACTCAGAAGCCAGTCACTTTGGGGTTTGACAGTGTTTAACATGGGACTGAGACTCCTCTGGGATTTTGTCACGTCTGTGTAACATCACTGAGCTTTTTCACTGGTGAGTCAGGGACACTGGTGACAAGGGGGTCAGACATCTCTACTTTTCAATCTATTCCTGCCTTTCCTCATCCAGGGTCTTTGGAAAGGAGAATTATAAGGTTTGTTTCAGTTTGTTGCCTCCATTTATGTCTTCCACTCCAAAACTGAGATGTTAAGTTTTATACTTTCCAACGTGGTTTTCCATCATCTCCAAAGGTAGCTTCTTTAGCCTTTCTCCAATGATACCGGAATGAGTGTCATTAAATTCACTGACTCCTCTGCCACTGTCCTTCACACTCAATTGAATTGGAGATGAATGGGCACTAAAACCAAAAGAAAACCATTAAAACTTTCTTTTCCAGGCACCACAAGAATATGAAGTACAGTATTTCCAGCTGTTAATTTGGAGAAATAGACATATTTCCTTTAATTGGAAGCAGACTTTTCCTCCAGCTGAAGAGATGAAGGATGAAAAGAAACATGAACTTGACTCTCCTAGAGGAGAAAAATATCTTTACTTATTCCTTTGCATAGATTTAAATATCAGCATGGCACAAACGAGTTTCAGATTAAAGAAGACTGAAGTGGAAGAGCTAAAGAACAGTTCAACAGCGAATGTGAATGTAAATATGGCACAAACGTGCATGATACTTAGCTGCAGTATAACCTGCATATTTACAGGATGAACAAATCTGTTTTTCTCGGTTCACAGATAGAGAAGCTGAGGCACAGAGGAATCAGTCATTTGGGCACTCGGCAGCCTCATCGTAGGGGCCCTTCTCAGGGTCACCAGCATCCAGATCAGGCAGCAGGGAGCTGGGCAGCACAGCCTCATCCAGTTCCACCCTGACCACTATCTGGGTGAAGGCAGGGCTGTTGTCATCGGTGTCGAGGATGAGGATGTGCACAGCAGCCGTGCTGCCGTCCTTGGCCCACCAGCTCCCACGTGTAGGAGGGCTGGCGCTTGCCATCCAGTTCCTGGAGCAGCACCAGGTCAGAGCAGCACAGCTCTGCACTGCCTCGCCAGAGGGGCTGTTGGGGACTGCTTGCGACAGCAATGGGGCAGGGGAAAGGGAAGCATGGGGCAGGGTCAATCAGGCAGGAGCAGTCCCTTTTGGGTTGCTCTTAGCTACTTCTGGCACGCCCAGGGCAGCCTGTGCCAGCAGGGTATTTAAAGCAAAGATGGATCAAATGACCAGTCCTTCTCCTCCCCCTCAGCGTGAGTGGTCAGCAAGAATCTCTGGGGCAAATCCTGCAAGGTTAAAAGACATCACTTCGTGATAGTACTGCCAGCTAAGGGTCCAGTTGGAAGAGATTTGCAGAGATATCAAAGAGAAGGAGTTAAAAGTGAGTTATGAGGTCCATCCTTTAACTTGCTCTGAGCATACAAGGTAATGTAAAGAATGGTTATTTAAAATTCCAGAAAAGGGAAATACAAGGGAGGTTTTAAAAGCTAGCAGCTCTCTCACCCACCCAAACAGCATTGGCCAGTGGCCTGTTTCTGAGGTCACCATCAAATTTGCCTTCTTTAACCTTCTCTTTAGAAAGCAACAAAAAATAAGGTCCATGGAAAGAGGACAAAAACTGCTGAGTTTTAGCCTACTCTGATTTCAGAGGGGACTCTCCTACTTGTACTGAAACACAAATGACCAATGACCAGTGGCACTGAAGACATTGGTCACAGCTAGAAAGTGGCAGAAACTCAGTTTTGTGAAGTGATGCCAAAAGGAGTCGTGCAGCCCCTCTGTGCCTGGCTGTTTCTGAGTTAGCCTGATTTTACGCACTAGTGCACTTACTGGGAAGCAGTTGCTCTGCTCTACTTGTCGGTCTCTGGTCCTAGCAACAGTGGCAAAATTATCTTTGAACAAAGCCTTTTTATAGGAATCATGAATATTTCTTTATCCTATAAGCTCTATACAGAAAATCTCCCATCTCTGAATTATGTGATTTTCCAATATGTCTTTTTTACTTGATAAAGGCAGGAGGGTTCTTTTAGCCCACCAGGGCTGACAACTACTGTAGCTTTTCAAAATATGTTTTTGGCAAAGATGTTTTAGCAATGAGGGGCCAACAGTGCATGACTTTTCTCTTGGTCTTACTTTTTCATGAGCAAGCCTGAGGTAGCAATATTTTCTGTTAGGTCTTCTGGGACTTTCTTTGATTCTTCCTAGGATCACACTTGCTCTGGGCATCACGGCCCTGCAGACTGACTGCTATAGGTGCATGGTCTTCCCGTTATTTTCTTGCATGTGCTGTTGACTGACCATCTCTGAACAAAGCAGCATGTGCTAATGAAGGACATATGGAGTTTAAATAAAGACATTTTCTCAGGCAAGATCAACGCTACACCCATGAAGTGACAGGCAGGCTAGAGCAGACACTGCAGATGTGTGTCCCCCTGTGGTATCAGGCGCTGACCCAGCGTGGGTCACACACCCTCCGGCTTGCCGGGCCCGCTTCAGGCTCCGGGGTGGATCTCCCCATCAGAGTCCCGGGGAGGACAGACCAGCTGCCTCTCCACGCCGAGTGGTCTGGGGAGCCCCCAGGACGAACGAGGGCGCACACACAGACACATCCTCACACCCCCCACCCACCGCACCCCGAGGCTGTTGCCCCGCTTGCAACACCCGCGCTCGCCTGCACAAACGACTCGCCCTCCCTTTTTTAGGACGCCTGGGCTCCCGCAGCGTCTCCAATTCCCCGCGTGGACTACAGAGGGAGCCCGGGTCCCTGCTTTGGAAAGAGTGGCGGGGCGGCCGGGCCTGGCGGGGCCTACCTCCCGGACGGGGCGGGAAGAAGGAAGGGCGGGAAGAAGGGCGGGAACGCCGCCCCGCAGCCCCCAGCCTTTCAAAACCCAGGCGAGGTGCGGCCTAGGGCGGTTGCCTTCTCCTCTCCGTGGAAAAAATCACGAAGAGTAGGACGGGACCCCCGGGCAAAGCCTGCCCGAAGGAGGAGGGAGCTGCCCACGGGCAGGGTTAGAGCCCGCAGATTTAGTTCAGCCACCTCCTCGAGTCTTCTCCAAGTCTCCTTCCTCACGTTTCATATTCACTAGCTGTAATCACGAAACCGTCAATAGCATGTTCTGTGAACAAATGAAGCTGCAGGGAGGCTGCTTCAGACTCCCCGAATGTAGCACAGCGAGCTGGTCTTAATGGGAGCATAAACTTCTCTGAGACCTTGAAAACTTATGCTCTTTTACTCCATTGTTTTTCCCTGTGAGGTAAATAATCTCTGATTTTACCCCTGGTGCAGCTTCCTGTATAAAACCCGAAAACAACTTGCATTTCTCAACCGTCTGCACATTCTGTAGATTTTTATGTCAGCGTGCTCTCATGTGCAATAGCTTCGAGATTTAAACACCAGGAACTGAAACCATTAAGAAGGTAACTGATATATTTGAGGAATAAATCTGAAGGGTAGTTTCTGGGGTTTTGTTTTAATTTTATAATCATGCCTTGAAACAGAAGCAGGGTTATCAATCTAAACCGAATGCGTACAAATGAGGTATGTCTCAATGTCGTATTATCTCATACCCTTATTAAAATCTTTGAAATTACATTCTTTTGTGATTAGGACCAGAGGGTTCAGCCTGCTAAAAAGAAAGATACCAGTAAAAATACTCATCTCTCTGATAAAGTGTATTGCAAGAAGATAATTAAGGTTCACGCAGAGCTAAATATGCCATATATTTGGTACCCTCATGACAGGTTAAAATATAGTTGAGGTTGCTAAAGCGCAGCGGAGTAGGAACAAATAATCTTTTTCAATTCAAAGGCATGTTTTCTTTAACCTGGTGGGAATTAAGGAAGAATCAGAGTTAACTGATATCTGGACTAGATACAGAAGATGATTTCTTGAATTCTATCACATTCATCTTATCTCTAATCTTTTAAGCCTTTTTTACCTAAAGCACCCTTTCAGACCCATGCTAAACCAACAGCATTATAAGGCTGCAGCAGGACAGTATTTGTTATTCTAATTATTTAAAACCAAATACTTTACAAAGGCTAATACTGGATCCATCAGTCTGAACACAAGTAAATTAGCCATTAACTTTCTGACACCTAGCATAAAACAACCAGTTAGGTCTGGCCATCTAAGTAATTAATTTAGGTTCTCTTTGTAATGCCACAGGGATTATAAGGTGGGCTGAAACTACTCATGTATCTCAGTTGACTAATTTATATTAAATGCCTACTATTTAGGTTACTGAACTAGGGAAAATTAACTCCCCATCACGATAACGTAGCTATAGTAGGAGCCAATTCCACACAGGTACATAGCTGTCTAGCCCCCCCCACTGGTTTCAGTGGGAGATTTCTCAAGGTCTAGGCCTAGGAAGCACCTATGTAACACTTTTCATCTTTAGATCATAAAAGATTTTACAGTGGAAAGCAAGGACTTTACTCCTAATTTATAAATGGTGAAATTGAGGTACAAAGAGAAATTAAGTCTGTAAAATCCTGTGAAGATGAATTGACTTATCACTCTCCCAGACAAAAACCAAAGAGTGTCCAGGGGAACTGGCATACAAGAGGTCCGAAACAGCCTGAGGGGGACACTGCAGGGCACAGCCAGGGCTGGTCCGCAGCAGGAGGGGAGCATGGCAGTGTCCTCACTGACAGGGACACGGTCCCTTGATACCGAAGCAAGCAGGACTGGGGACCAAGGGTCATCCAAGAGCCCAGTGACTACCAGACAGGCTTGCAGCAATGAAGCAGGTCTGAGGGAAGTCAAGGCAGCAAGCCAGGGCCAGGGAAGAAGTGCTGGCAATGCACCGACAAATACTTCTTTGCACCATACATAGGTAAACTGAGGAACACATCACAGGATAGTACAGGTGCTGAAAGTTTAGCAAGCTTCAAAAACTGACACACAAAATCCATGGAAGAAATGACTACCAAGAGCTGTTACAGACAGCACTCCCATCTTCAGTGGAGGAAGTCCTAGCACTTTGACTTGGTGGAGCCTGAGTGAATGCTTTCAGGAATATCAGTTATATACTTGTACCGATCTTATCATCGTCCCTAGGCTCCTGCCATCAGCCACACTCACCAGCATGCTACTGCACTGGTTTGGTCAGGCGGGTGGAGCCATGACAGTACAGCCAGGTGTATGGCCTTTGCATAGCTTACAGGTGGCTGAGAACACCTGCTCATCTAACTCATGACTCATTGTCCATTGTACTTGACCCCTTCACTTGTCTGAAGGAGAGATGCTTCAGAAATAACTACTCTGCAGCTGGGCTTCAATTTTTGTGTTTGCAGCATTTAATCTATACCTATTGGGGGGGAGGGTGCATGGCAGGGTTTTTTTTGTGTTTAAGGCTGTCTGCCTGCCTGCCAAACTGAACTGCTGATATATCTACAGAAAGAAAGTGTTTCTCTTTTTTTCACCTAATTAAACCAAGTCTTTTTTATAATTATGATCCCACAATACTACCTGCCTATGAAAATGCGTATAAACTGATCATGATTTTAGCCTGTCTTTCTACATTTATTTTGTCTATATTTTTGTCTGTGTGTTTGCTCTTCTGCCCCTTGCCAGTCCCTTCCAGATCCATTCATCAGTTACAACTACATCTGAATCAAGTAGAAGTCCCGAAACATTATATTCTTACAATAAATAGGACAGCTTGAAAGCAGGGGGAAAGGCTGCAGCATGGACCCATACATTACTACACACCAGAGAATCAACCTGGGAGAGAGCTATTATGAATGCCTTAGCTGCTGGAGAAGTTTCTGTTGTTTTTCTCTCCTTATTAGACCCAAGAGAATCCAACTTAATGGAACAAATCCTTAGGAAAACAGACTTCATTTGCCCTGTTGCCTAAATTGCCCATCACTCTTCAAAGCTGCCGGACAACAATCAAAAGTTTGCCTTTGCAGCTTGCTAAGCCAAACTTTGGTTGGTGTGATCAGCTTAACTCCACCAAATGCAATGGAGTCATGATCTAGTTGGCTCATCTGTCAATGCTCACAGGGTTTTAGTCCCAATATACTGGGCATTAAGAGAGTGAGAGAGAAAGACTTCATCCTGCTTCCCAGTGCCAGTTGTTCCACTGCTTCTCTGTTTGCGCCATATTCTTCTGGATTTTTGTCATCTAGCAAGTGTAATCAGGTTGGTGTTTTTTCATAGCTTGGCTGATCAAAGGAGATTCTCTGTAAATAGAGAGATTGTAGATACTGTAAATGAATATTCTGCTCCACTTCCCCCCCCAACTAATCTGAGAAAAGGTCAAAGCTGCCTTCATCAAGAGAGACATCATTAACAGAAGTCTCAAGGTTTTAAGTGTTTAAATATTGTTTCTTTCTGAAATCAGAGGAAGAAGAGCTGTTAAAAGATACACGAGGTACATCCATCTCACTGCCAAGGCAAGTTTATTTCTGCCACATACTTGCTAGTGCAGTGGTACTCAAATGACAATGCTTGGAGCTGCTTCTGCCACAACCATGAAGCATCAGTCACTCTTTGAGCAGTGACTCTTCTGCTGCTTATAGCCCAGAACAAGGTTCTTCCAGGGTTCCCAGTGGCTATTTCCACCAAGTAAATTCAAAATAACAAGTATTTGTCTGCAACCCACACAGCTGCTTCTTGTCTTTTTTTGTTGATTTTTTTTTATTATTTTTTGGTATAGCTCCAGTCAGGATCAAAACTGGGGATTAACACATACTGTGCAGGGCCAGACTTCAGAAAGACCCCAAAAGAATACATCAAAGAGTACTGCAGGCCACAGGGGGAAATGCAATGTTAATAAAATCCTTCATGTGCAAAGTGAGCAAATACAATATGGAACAACAAACTACTTAAGTGCTATCCCAAAATTACTTTTGGATGTAGCAACGGCAGTATGAATTTTTAAGAATAATACATGGAGGAGATGCATGTTTCATCAATGAACATATTAAGCTAGTCATGCTTATACTCATAGAAAACTAGTAGTGGTTGCCCATGTGTCTTTGAATGCTTGCTCATTTATTTTAAAATGTTTGTGAGTCCTGAACTTCACATTATTCTTGTTTCTTATTATCAGTTAATTGCCATCATTAATCATTGTTTTCTTGATTAAAAAGTAACAGTCAGTTCAATACCATGTGATATGGATGACTAATCACAACTCAGGAGTAATAAAGAGTTGAAATAAGTGTTCATGAACAAGTTGTCATCTGTAATTTGTCCTCATAAACTAGTTGGCAAATACTTATGCGCAATGAATACTTCCACAGAAATTAAGATGAGCTTGAAAATGATTTATAAACAGGGAAAAATAGTTGAATTCATCTTGTATTTCATTTGCAATAAATAATTTTGACAAAAACAGTTATCAGAGGGGGGAGCAGAAGACCTTTATGTAAAGTGAGTATTTACAATGCAAATGAGTTGAAAATCACTTTTGCTGTTGCTTTATGCTATCAAAATTTCAAAGTGCCAGGCGCTGATATAATTTCCCTAAGCAAGACTGTTCCATAATCCTAAAATCATTCCCTCTTCAGAAAGTTTTGTCAGAATTTTCTCTTTCTTAATTATTTCATTGCTCCTTATAGAACTCCATCTTTCTCTCATAGTCATAGGGTGGTAGATGGACTCCTTCATGCAGACTGTCCTGCCTGTTGCTTCAGTTCACTTGGTTCCACCAGTGTTAAATATGTTTTGAGTAGGATTCAGTTATGTATATCAAGCCATCACCCATGGCAATTCAAGATGCCCTAAGATACCTGAGATTCCTAGATGGGGATGGCAAATGAACCACAGAACCTGTGGAGGACCCATTGACTGTTGGAGAGGAGCTGGAGACCAAGCACACTACCTTAGGGTTTCTCAAGTGGTAGCAGACACCTGCATGGGGACAAATGATTAGAAGAGATCTTCACTGCCCTGTAATGAATCTCAGGCAACGTCACCTGCATGTGGAAGGCCTACTTACAAATCTAACCTTAAATGCCTTAATCTGCAGCTGTACCCAACCACTACAATTAGGTGACATGAAAGTCACCCAGAGAGACTGCTATCTCCATGCCACAGTCTTGGTTTTTTACATGCAACCTAAAAAAACATTCCATCTTTGTATTTTCAAGTATTTTTAAAATTATCCATTTCTTTGCATTCGTTCACACTTAAATGAAACATCTAAATTAATTGACTAGACACTTTTTTTATTTTTCCCTAAATGAATCACTCTCTGTTCCATTTTATCCTTTTCTTGACTATAAGCCTGCACTCTCATTTTTATTCCTATATCCACATGCAGCTTGAGCACATTTCCCTTCCCATGCTGGCATAACAAGGTACTGTGGAAGCAAGCTGTTTATGTAGTCTTTTAGAAAACTAATTAAGCTATTAGATAAGAGTATGGCTAGCAATGAACCAGATGATACATGGTGTACATCTCTGAATTAGAAAAGGACTCTTCCAAAAGCTTCTACAATCTAACTGGGCAAAAGGAAATACTTTTGTTTGGATGGATCCACAGAATAGCTAAGGATCTACAGCAAGTCAAGAACCCGAGTATTTGGATTTTGTAATAAAGAGTGATCAAATCCAGGTAACTTGGATGCCTCATTTGTACCCGCATTTAAATTGCCAGGCAAAGCAGTTTTGCTATGGGAAGATTCTGTGTTCCCTGGAGAGAGGTAGGTGCCAGTTAAGACCTCTTGAGGAGGAAACCTGCTTTCCCAGGAATGGACAACTCAGTTTCCTGGAATTGTTCTGCCCCTGAAACCTTCAGCATCATTTACCTCTGCCCTTGGGTTATACAGCACTCTTTAGAAACATACAGCAGCACAACTGAAATAATCACCTAAAGATTCTGTATGATTCAGTGGCTGAATCAGGCAAACTGTGTCCCACTTTTCAGCTGTGTCCAGCAAAGCTTATTCTCACATAGAGGGGGCTGTTACCATCTAGTTAGCTAGTGATTTATTGCACTTAATGCCTTGGTTCCGTTATTTTCACCACGGAAGCAGCAGTTAGATTCTGCCAGCAGCAGTTACCAGATTTGTGGGGTTTTTTTCTTTTTGAGCACAAGTACATTTGCTTTGATGCATTTAACATTGCAAAAGTGAGAAAGTGATGTACCATCTCAAAATTCAGGCATTTAAATAAACACCCTTGCTCCAACATGTTCTATTCTATAGAGTTCAAAATGTTATCACAAAAAAAATTGATTTTACAGCATGGTCTTTTTGAGAGGAAAAGTATGTGAGTGAGTGTGAGCACAAGTGAAAGTGTGTGAGCATGTATGTGTAATTTGCCTAGTTACGGATATCCTGTGAAAGCTACCCCCAGCACAGAGATTAGGAATACAATCCAAAGCGTAAATCAAGAGATACAAATAGACAGAAACCATCCTGCACACTTTGAATAGCTACCATAGATGATCTTTTTGTCGGCCTACAAATTACTTGTCTCTAAGGGGATGAGATACATCATCTTTTACTATTAGCTATTATTGTTACATGCCTGTAGGGATGGAGTAGTGTGCTTCTATTTCAATTACTCAGGTTTCTTTACTGGATATGGATTGAACTGATTTTACCCTATAAGAACAAATGCTGTTATTACATTTAATGATTAAAATCCTACTTGTACTCAGCTAAAATATAAATCAGTAGTTTGGAAGAACAGGCTTCAAGCTAAACAAAATTGCTTTGGGAGACAAAATAACTCAGGGAGTTACCGATGGGCTATTCAGGCTTTCACCTCTATAGCAGGTCACTAATTGGATCTAGACCAGGTTCATAGTAGTGACCTGAATTTGGAACCAAAATTATTATGTATGCTGTGCAGCCTTCAGTGCCTAGTGGTCTCCATCCAATTCCTAGAAAGTATCTCTACCAGGCTGGGCATGACAGGGAATGACTCACCCAGCCATTTAGTTAGCATAGTCTGACATGTGTCATATTTTGGAGATGCCTATTGTTCTCCATTAAATAGAGGAAGAATCTAGATTAGTAGCCCAGAGTTAGACTATTTATTTTTAGATAGCTGAAATTAGGGAAAGGTACAGAGTAGCTGGTTGATGAGGGAAATTTTGTCATTTGCAGAAGTTGCGTAAATATATTTTTCCTGAATTTCTAGAGCTCAAAGTCCAGAAACTCTTTTTATAATATGAAAAAAAGCCAGCTGTATATGTGCAAAAAACCAGAATACTGATATTCTCGTTGTCTCACTATGAAAAATAAGTCTGGATGCTAGTAGGATGCTAATAATACCAGACATAGCCTTTGGTTTTCATTTTACTTTTAGGCTACATTTCAAAAATCCAGTGATTCAGGGTGGAGATGAGGGCAGAATATGTCCCTTCAATATGAGAAACACATTTACAGCAGGAGGCAGGTTGGTCCATAATACTAAAAATTTTATACTTCTTTATGTTATCAGCTGATATGTCCTATTTTCCTCCTTCAATTCAGTATAGACTCATGAGTCAGGAAGTGCCCTGCAGGACTGTTTCATCCCATGGGAATGCCAGGATTTCATATCATATCTCTTCAAACTCCTTTTGATTATAATTGCTTTGTGATTTCATGCAAAACTGCAGCTCTAGTCTGTATTGTTCATCATATGAAGTTTTACCGGAACTAGCCAACTGTTTTGCTGGTTTTTTTGTTGATTGGTTTTTTGTTTTTTTTAAACTATCAGCTATCAGTATCTTTGCTTGAAAGCTCGCATCTTGGGTACACACACATTTGGTACTGTGGCAAAGAGGTTCACTGGGTAATCCAAGCGCTCAGGGTGAGAAGGGGGTAGATATCTATTGAATGATACTTAAGTGGGAAACATTTGGTCAATGGCTCGTTTCCTCTCCATAGTCTAAGTCTACTACTTTTCCCTGCCAGATGGTGTGTGAGATTTATTTCTGAGCTTCTAGACAGAGATGAGGCATTTGAGCTGCTTTGAGGCCACATCTCTTCTCCAAAACTTTTCTAAATGAGGATTTCAGAAGTCTTTATTGTAAATTTTGAAGTGGAAATCTTTTAGAATTCAGTTCACTCCACGTTTGCAGAGGAATTTTTTAGTTGTCTTCCCAACCAAAACAGCTTAAAGGCACAAAACCAGAAAAAATACATTGCATGGTGTAAGCAAGCGCATATGCACATACTCAAAACTCAGTATTTGGATTGTGGGTAGACATTTACTTCTGACTGAAGAGGTCCAGCTATAGGCAACATCCTATTCTAAATAAATACAGCAAGACAATGAAGCTCTGCACAAACATGCCAAACTTTCCTCAGGACTTCTGACAGCAGGCAGCCAATTACTTTGAAAAGAATGGGTTCTGTCTCATGACTGCAGCAACACAATGCATCTGCCTTGATCCCTACATCAAGGTAGAGCTTTGCATTTCCAATATTTTAATACAGTACAAAGCAGCGTTTTCAATGTTGGTTTTTTGGGTTTTTTTTATGGTGGGTGGCAGTTTGTTGGGTTTTTCTGCAATCAGATGTAACAGCGGCAGGGTTTAAAGAGGTATGTAAATAATAGATGGTTTCTCTTACCTAAAGAGGGATCTGCCAATCCTTGCCCTCCTTTTAATTTGGGAAGGGAATATCATTTAAGAGATGACAGAGTCTTTCCCATCAAGTCAGAGAAGGTGGCGGCCTCTGGAAGAACAATGGCTGATGCCACAGCATGACTATCTGACAGGCTTGAAAAGTGACTCTAAAGTTGCCAACACAAGCCTTTTATCTTTGATGATAGTATTTGAAGCTTGTGATTTTCATCCAAGGAATAGGAGGAGTTATATGATGTCCTCCCACCACCTCTTTTCTTACTGTTTTAATTATCATTATTTTAAAAAATATAAATATTCACCAAATAGACATCCCTTTTTTTTAAAAATTCCTATAAGTGAGTTACAGGAATATCTTCACTACACTGCTAAACTTGGCTTTATTCCTAACATAAAAATACATAGCTCTTTTTAAACTTCTTTGCCTTTATGTTCATTTTCTGGGTAAATATGTAGCCTTACATGCAATTAAATTTCTTTGGAAGCTTACTCAAAGGTCCATTCAATTACTGGGAAGACTTGCCACATGTACTAATAGAGCCAAGCTCTTCTTTCTATGTGAGTGACAGTCACGAACGAGGCTTTCCTGAGCAGGCTGTAGCCTTCAGCACTCAAGGGGACACACTCAAGACGCAATTAAAACCTGGACTGGGGTGTTACAGTAACTAGAATCTGGTTAATTAAAATTCTTCCACTCCTCCTGTGTGAGCAAGGGGCCCATGTTGGCAGATGGCACTCGCACGCATTCGGCTCGGGCAGTTTTGTAGTGCAAGGCTCAGCGGTGGCATGCCGGGTGCCTTACTCCAGCCAGATGCATCAGGTGCTTAGGTTACCTTCAAGAAAAACAAGAGCTGATCTCGTTCCTATACTGCAGCCTGCCGCAACAAAGCCAAAGAGAGGGATGCATTTGAAACATTGCCCCTTGCTTAGGCTAGAGCACTTAACCCAGACACAGTTGTCAGTGTGCAATTCAGAGCCTGAAACCTTATCCTGGCTTGGATTTCTCTTGAGGAGAAGGCCTCTGCAACAGCTCTCGTTGGCACAAAATCTTGTCCAGGAAATGGTAAAGCTAAGTTTGGTGTCTTCCTCAGATGAACTGGTTTGAATTTACACCTCCCAGAAGTACTGGAGGGTGCATGAACTGCCATCTGTAGGCTCACCTAGGTAGAAAGATGCCTCCACATCTGTTCAAGCTGAATTTTTGTGCAGCCAGGTGTGCAGAATTCATGCCACCCAAAGGAAGAGCGGCGAAAGAGCCTGGTTCTGTACCTGGCAATAGGGACAACTGTGTATACAGCTGCAGTTAGTACTGTGTGCACATCCTACCCCTACATCAGCACTGAAAGGAAAAAAAACATCCAGGGAAAAGAAAGAGGCTTTTCCATCCCCTGTTGAGGCACCTAATGTCTAAGCTGGAAATACACTCTGTCTTACCTCTTCTGATCCTGTAAATTTTTCACACCTGCTTTAAACAGGAAGAATGTAGAGGATCTTCTTAAGAGTATATCTGCTTTATAGCAAGGATATCCTTCTCAGCTATACAATCCCCTGTCTTAATCTGAACAATGTGAACATTAATTTAAATCCTCGGTCTTCCAGTTCCTGACCAAATGCTCCACATAGCATGTACTGTATAAATGATCATTAACTCCACAACTTCTTAAATGAAATCAGTGTCATCCAAACTACTTCATCTTGGACCAAGCAAGCTGAGTAATTAGATTTTATGAGAGGTGATATGCATGCTTTCACAAGTGGTATAAGCCAATATAAAGCCTCATTGCTCTCAAAAAATAGTGATTTTAGCCTGTGGCCCACATTTCTGCTCATTAGCAGTCAGGTAGCCATATGGTTGTTGTCCTCCTGATCGAGCTGACTGTACAGCCACAGAAGTACCTGTGCTTGCACAGGAAAGTCATGGGTCCATGTGCCTGTGATTAGAGGGACAACAAGTAGGAACAGACTTCCTATTGTGGCATTCAGACTGGCTTAAAGTGCCTGTGTCCCATCATTTGCTGTAAACCAGCAATTATAACTGCTGGACCTCCATCATAAGATGTAGACACCGAAGGAATTTACTCCAAAATATCAGTGACATTCTGGGACATAAGCTGAAACTTTTCAATCAAGCCCAAGCAGCTTAGAAGGGCTCTTTTTCTGATCACTGTCCTTTATTTGGGCTTCCTACATGGTATTTTAAGCGCCTGAAGTTGTTGTCTTGAATTTGAATCCTCTGTGGAATAAGGAGAGTTAAATAGGATTATTAGCACACTTCATGCATGGCAGTATGCTGCACTATCCAGGCAATTGGAAAAATATGTGAAATACTCCCTTTCCAGCATTAAAAGTAACAGTTCTCAAGATATCTGTGATTTCTTTTACATGAACATAAGAAGAATATTATTGAATTAGACCAAAGGCATGTTTAACCCAGTTCTTGTTTTTGACAACAACCAGTAGCAGAGGCTTTGAGGAAGACATTAGGAAAGAAAGAAAAAACACATCAGTAGCAAACCTTCCCTGCTTCCCTCCATCTGCAGCTTAGGGTCTTCCTCAGCCACAGGTTATATCACATGCTCCTGTTTAACATGCTGTTACAGCTTGAGTAGGCTGCAAGAGATATTTCCCCCATGA
>JANZLQ010000008.1:27026779-27042049 GCA_026212715.1 Elanus axillaris
CCTACAACACTTTGCATAAAATATGCTACCAGCAGTGTCCTGCTCAATTTAGAAATGAGATAATTGCAACACTATTTAAATTCACTTTACCGTTTCAGCTGGGTGCAGTGCTTTTCTTTATTACTAGTGCTAAGATTTTATAATAACTCTTTGAATTTAGGTGCAGCTGTTTGTCACAGTAATCTAAATATATTGCGTATGGAAGTAGGTAGTATCACTCCTTTATTGAGGAGTGGAGCACTGCTGCCATGACAGTGCGGAGCTAGAACTGAGTATCAAGACAGCAGTACGGTTAGGACTATATTTGCTCTACCTGGACTCCAAGACTCATCCTAGACATGGTTATAATGGAAATTGGGAAGCAGCAGCCATGTTCCATTACTGCTATGGTAACATATAGTAATGAATAAGTTTAACCATTCCCACAGGAAAACTGATAACATGGAACAAATAGGAGAGGATGGACATAATGCTTCCTTTGAATTCTTCTTTGGGGGAACATGTCAGAACTGTCCTCCCCATCCCTGAAGAACCAGCATGGTCAGCTCTCCACCATCACAGACCCAACAGCCATTTGGTTCCCTGGAGATCTGCCAGGGGCTGGAATCATCTCATGGGGGGATTTATGTTCCTATGCAGCATCCTGATCTCCCTCACCTTTCATTGCCACTCAAACACAGATAGGGAAAAAAATTACAGAAACCAAGAAAGGTAGAAATGCCATAAGATACCTCATCAGGTGCAAGTTCCACAGGATGGAAAGGAGCTCTGCTCAGGAACTGGTGTAAGCTCATGTAGCTTACACCATCAGTCCCCGGGGTGGACCCAACACACTTCTCTACAGCCCTTTTTCTGGCACAGAACCTAACCATAAAGATTTAGTGGTGGGCACATTTGTAGCTCTACAGATCTACAGGGCCAAACCAGACTATACCATATTACTTATCTCACAAGAGTGCCACAAGTTTTAACTAGCTTCCATTTGTAAAAGCAAATTTTGAAAAAGCAGCAGTGAAAAAAAGCACTGTTACCACTAGAAAAGATCTCTCTGAAAAAACATGGATATGAAAAGAGCTGTTTCCAGCAATCATGTAGTGCTTCTGCCATTTATCCTCTTCTCTGTCTTCCTCTCTTTCAAGAATCAGGTGCCCAAGCAGATTTGCTCACGCATTCAGTTTCCATGTTGCTTTTCAAAATGCTCATCATCAGGCACACAAAAAAAAGAGGAAAGAAACTGCACCTAGACTTCAGCGAGGCACTCACAAAAAGGTTTACTTTGATAGTCAGAGAGGGAATGCTAGAGGGGATATTTTTTTTAAAAAAGGTGGGATGTACTTCACAGTAGGACATCCGATAAAAATGGAGGCTGCAGAGTCAGAAAGGGAAGAGATGTTGTCATTTTGGTGCATCCTACAATACTGAACTAGCACAGAAGCCATTTCCCTTGCAAACGCTCAGAAAGGAAATTATTTTTGCAAATAAACAGTCTCTGAGCCATGACTTAAGACAGCATGTAAGAATGCATATGTTAAGAGTGCAGTCACTCCAGATTTTGTTTTATTTGCATTGTAGCATATTGTGACCTACATTAAATGGTTGCCATGCACTGACCGCAAAACAAGCAGGCTCAAATGACACAGCCCAGCATGCAGACAGCTCCATTTCATTAAAAGAGCAGTGCAAAATGCGTGCTACAGCTTTGCTGTTTGCCATTTTAGAACAGCAATATACACCTGCCATGGTACAGACACCCCTGGGCAATATTAGCTGGATACTGGAGCACTGTAAGAGGGGTTAGAGGTCTTCTCATGCCTGAAGTCCCCATCTCCGCTAACCAACATCTGAAGATGATACTGTGCCTCATCATGCCATGTGGCATATCAGATGCACTGGAGACACTTAAGCAGGGCACTAGCTTCTGTTTCCCATGAGAGCTTACCACTGGAGGTGAAATACCAGAGCCCACACTGGGCCCTGCATGCAGTATGGTCACACATACACAATGCTGCATGTGGGGCAATAAACCTCTGTACCTAAGATGGCTTCCATGGTCCCAGCTCAAAAATGTCTGGGGAAAAGTACTATTAACACCTTCAACAGATAACGGAGAGTATGTATCAGTAATAACAACATCCAGATGCTAGTCAACACATTTTTTTCCATAGGAGGATGCAAAGACCTGAACTGTAAATCCCAGTTTTACGGAAAAGGAACTGAGATGGCTAAAGCTAATTGATTTTCCTGCACTGTAGCGTGGATATACTAAAAATGAAATATAGTCCTTATTACATTTTTTATAATGGAAAGAAATAAAAAGTAAGAAGATGTGGACATGAATATATACAGAATAAACTGCATATATATCTCACAGGCACACACAAACAAATGAGCAGAAAATAAGCTTGTATAAGAAGAAATGACAGCGTAAATTTAGCAAATGCCATCTCTAAAATTCCTCCTGTGACCTTCTAGCACTCTTAGGATACAATCTTCCATTGCAACAGAAAATACTAGAATTTTCTCAGGTGTGAATAAAGACTATAACTAGGGGTAAATGTAGCTATAAATACCAGATAGATGCAAAGGGACAGAAATTATATTACATGAATAAGCGTAATAATAACTCTAGTTATTCCTAAATACTGACCTTGCAATCTTATTGTTCTTTAAATGTGTATGTTAAATATAAACAAGATCGCTTTCTGTATTTACACAAATGTACTTACCACTTTTCTAGGATAAGTATCATTTGGGATAGATGGGAAATACAAGGTCACTGGCAGATATGCGGTACACAGAAAATTGTTCAGCTGTGTTATTTATCTATGTATAGATCCAAAATCTCCTAAATATGGTCTGTGGGAAAGTTTGGGTCACTTTCTTTATCCAAATGGTCCGTCTGACATTCCCCTTGTCACTCTGTGTACTGTATGCCAGGGCATGATCCAAGGTCTTGGATCAGATGTTATCAAGCCCTCATGTTCAGTTTGCTTCTGCAAGGTAAAAAACAAACACCAGCGTGTCCATTTGGACTCAGCTGTGGTATTTCTATTTACCACATTGACTCCAGGCAGCCATCATAATTAGCAGCCTCATGAACCTTATGCAACATTTGGCTTCCTCCTGCCTGTTTGCCTCCTAGCAAACGGAAGGGCATTTGGTGGGAGTGAAGCAGACAGGGAGCAGCTGGGAGAGGTGTCTGCATTACCACCTTCACACAAAGGCTCAGAGCTGCCTTTCTCCACCCTACCAGCTCAGTTTACATGATGACACTGGACCAGATATAGGCATTTGTGTGAATATGACAGCTGTAACCAGCTCCTCTCTGCAGTATCCAGTCTCCCACACTACCATGCTCTGGACATTGTCTGCAACACCAGACATTTGATTTTATGAGTCTGCCATTTCTGACCCTCAAAAAAATATTGTTCGAGCTCACTGTAATCCTGAGGAAACTCCCTCTCTTCTGCTGATGCTTCTTCTCAGCCATCATAGTTGGGCAGCAGAGATCTGGGATCTACAGTGTTGTCCTTCAGCATGAAAAGTGAGAAAGGTACCAGTAAACCCTATGCAATCAAAACCTCCGGAGACAGACTGCCCTGTTTCAACAGTCCAGTCTTTCTGCTGCTCAATACAGCAGTCAAATGTTCTTGTTTGCCAAGAGAATAAAAAGAAAGATTTTTAATTTGCAGCAAAGATAATTTAATTTTGCATTTAAGGAAGTAGTGCAAATGAAAGAGTAGTTGCACATTGGAGATTGCTGCATGGGGCAGTTGTGGAATCTGGGGGTTATAATGGCTGAGCAATTGAGGGTTTGTAACAGCTGAGTAGACAGTGCTCTGTCACCAAAGGTTTGGGTACACCTGACCATGCCTTCCTGCAGAGAGTGGCAATAAACAATCTTTTGAGGACCTTTCCAGCCAAACACATCTATCATTTTATAATCTTCCTATCTGTGAGCTTTCTCTGTTTAGCTGATCCTGATGAATTTAGCATGAAGTTTCAGCTGTGACAACACCCACCCCTTGTTCCACAGTACATTTGAGAACAGAATGCAACCCCACTCAAAGTCACCACTGAAATAAAGCATCTATCTCCTACGCGATGTCAATGTGAGGAGGAGAAATTCCTAATGAATGTCTCCAGACTCTCAGGGGATGTCAGAAACAACAACAGTAGCCCACTTTCCTTCCAAGCACTCATAAAACTCAGAGGCTGTGGCTCTGCAGGGAAGTAGGATGGATAGATCTGTTTAAAGGACAAGCATACAGTAGAAGGTAGCAAGTAGGGAACAAGATATGCTTGAGGCAATGCCTTTTATGAGAAGTCTGTGCTGTCAGGAGCTTGAAGAACAACATATGGGGACAGCTTCTCCATGATGCTCTAAGAACTGGAGGGTTAATCAGAAATTGCAGCTGGTCAGCTAGTCAGTGAGCATTGCATGCATGAGTGTTTGGGACAGCTTTTCTGATTACAAAATCCACTGTTAACTTTAACCAGATAATTTTACAGCAGCATCCCAAATACCACATGAAGCAATTCCAGCACAGCCATACCAAGATATTTTGTCACATAGAAAGCCTCCATCTCCCTCATAAATTTCTTCCCACCAATGCCACTCAACTTGCAAGTACTGATTCTAGAGGGATGCAGAAGCAACTGCAATCAACAGACTGTAGATATGCTCGGTCTTGTTTGGCATGGCATACTCAAGGATGAGCACTCTTGCAAGGATGTTGATCTTGAACAGCAAGGAAAATTTCTTATTGGAATATTTTAGTATTTACACAGAGAGACACTGGCTAAGGTGAGAAGACCACGGAGCCTATATACCTCCTGTCTCCAGCAGTAACATGAGAACCTGGATAATCCTGCAGCAGGTCTTCAAGGTGTACAAAGGATTTAAAATTTAATAGCTGTGCATCATTGCTTATATAAACCACAGGAGTAAAGAAACTAGACCTTTTTTCCTTCTTACCTCAAAAGCCAAACTACTTCCCCGCAACTATCCTACCACTTATAGCTATACCTTCCTTGCAAATCCTATATGCCCTCTAGCTTCTTACTCTCTCCTCCCACTGTGTGATTCCTCAGGAATGTCTCTTTCCCCATAGTTCTTCAACAGTGCCCCAAGGTAGACTAATTATTTTTCCTTGAAGCGCATAAAGACATAATGATGGCCTTACTATATCCAGAAGTGGTTCTGCAATTTTTCTATTCTTTCCAGGATGTTGTTGCTAAGAAAACATGCTTCTACTGCAACAATTATGCCGCTGGCTCCTGCCTGTGCTTCAGGCCACTGTGGTGACCAGCTGATCTAGATACTGTTCCCAGGAAGAAGAAAGAAAGTTGTGAAATGGAGATATGAAAAAATTGAGTGTGTGGAATACCTTCTTGTCAGGGAGGAAAATGGATCCTTCCCTCCCCTGCAAAACCAGGCTTTAAAAGAGGCTGATTTAGACCAATCAGATTTCAGGATCTGGGCCCTAAAATGAAACTTCATGGAGATTTTTAGAGCCTTAAAGTGATATCTGAGATTTCAGACCTTTTTATGATGACAGTGAGTCCTTGCAGACTAAGAAAGAGTGAGGTTTCTAGCAGCTGGGATTGTCAGGCAGAGCTGGGTTGGCAGCAGTAACTGATTCCACCACAGGTTTGGAGACTACACATCAAGCCCATAATGTTGAAGCCAAGGTCAAGCCAGGAAGTCAAGTCAGGAAAGCAAGGTCAGGATCAGCAAAATATAGGGACTGCGGTTTAACTAAGGCAAGGAGTGAGCTTAAATTGCAGGATCACAGGATAAGTCAGTTTGGGAGGACCTCAGGAGGTTGTTAGTCCAAGCTCCTGCTCCAAGCAGGGCCAGCTGTGGTGTCAGAGCAGGTTGCTTTGAACTTTATCCAGTCAGATCTTGAAAACTTCCAGGGATGGAAACTGTAAAATCTTCCAGAAAACTTCTTTCACTGCTGGACTGTCCTTATGGGGAAAAAGTTTCTCCTTATATCCAGTCTCAACCCGTGTTGTTTCACCATGATGAGCCTATCGTCTCTCATCCTACCCCCCCCCCCCACTATAAAGAGATAAAGAGCCTGGCTCTGTCTTCTCAGTGTGTCTCATAGGTGCTGGAGGCTGCTGTGAGGTCCTCCCACCTCCATCTCATCTCCAGCCTGAACAAGCCCTGCTCCCTCGGCCTCTCCTCATAGGGCAAGTGCTTCAGCACCTGATCATTGTGGTGGCCCTGCTGAACTTGCTGCAGTTTGTCAATGACTTGCTTGTACTGGTGTCCCAAAACTGGTTGCTGCATCTAAATGTGGTCTAATGAGTGCCGAGTTAGAGGGAGATGGTCACTTCCCTCAGTTTACTGGCTGCATTCCTGCTCATACATTCTAGGAGGCTTTTGCCCTTCCGTGCTGCAGGGCTCGTGCAGCTTGCTGTCTCCCAAGTCATCCTTTCATAAGGTTCCTGTCAGCCCATTCCTCCAGCCTGTCTAGGTCTATCTGTCTGGCATCTCTCCCCTTGAGTGTATTGACTGGTGCCCCCAGTCTGGTGTCATCTGCAGACTTGATGAGTCCATCACATCCTGTAGGTCATTGACAAATATGTTATACAGGTCAGGTCTCAGGACAGAGCATGGGTCAAGGAACTCTGAGCATCTCCTGTAGATGAACCCCAGCTTGGAGAACTGAGGAACTGACTGACAGCCAAATGGCGGACAAAGAAGAAAAGCAGGGGAAAAGCAAGACAGGAAAAGGAAAATGCAGAGAGGGGGCAACAGCCAAACCTAAGAGTGAAGAGGAGAGGTCAAAACTAAAGAAGCAGAATGTGTGCTTGAAGAGGTAGTGAGCCAGGACAAATAGAAACCCACCCACCATGTCCAGGGGGGTTTCTACCATACCTGATGCAGTTAGCATTAACTCAGTGCATGTTTGAGTGTCACCATGGCTTAAAGACAGATGTGATTGCCAAGCAGAATTTCTTAAATTTTCCTGAAAACACTGGTGACTTTCATTTGAAGGTCACCATTTGAATATTGAAAAAGTAGTATAACAGCAAAAGGTTTATAAACATAAAAATAATGGTCTTGTATATACAACTCCATGTATTCTTGTAGATGCTGATAGAACATTTCATCTTGAAGAGCAGGAGCAAATCCTCCACTAGTCCCAGTTTCATATGAGCCATTTTTATTTCATTGACTTTATAAATGTCTAAGTTTGGGTGAGCTCATCATTTGAGACTCCTTTTACGGTCAGTAGACAGAAATGAGCACATGCAGAGAGTGATTTATTAGAGCAGTCTTAAATGCTGAATCTCCTCTGGAGACTTCAATTTCTCTCTTCAGTTTCAATGAAGATAAGATCATGTGTCTAGCTCAGACTTCATTACCTAACTCAGGGCAGAAAGCAGTAATCCCTCCTCCTGTAATTACACAGACCATTGGGGATCCCACCTGAATCTTGCTCAGAAGAGCTGATCCTTGTAGGAACAAGATTTTTATTGCATAAGACTGTAATAGGATCTAAATCCTCCTGTCTGCTGTTAACTTAAAAGATTAAGTATTAGAGACAATGGGGAAAAGATTGAGGAGAGATGTTGTGCAAACAGCACATTAGAAAATTAAAACCACAGATCTCACTATAGCCAAAAAAACCCATCTCTGGCTCTTCATATCATAGCACCAACCTGCATCAGTCACAGGTTGCATCCTGTGGTTGTAGAGCATGTAGGAAGGTATAAGCATTGAAATCACTCCAGCGCCACTCCAACATGATTTTCACTCATTTTTGATTCTGCGTCAGAAGCACTAGTGCAGAGACTATATCCTTCATGCAGGAGCTCTAGGGCAACAAACAGTGTACTGCCAGCTTGAGAACAACAGGATACCCAGGAGTCTTTGAGATGCAGGAGACCAGAAATGGGATTCACTTGACCACATCTAGAGATCTACCACAGATTTCTCAACATCTGAACTAGGCTTCCTTTGTAGTCAATGAAGAGAAAGAGATATTTTCAGGGGAACTTCTAAGCTCACAAAAAAACCCAGACAATTGCACACATACAGGTGTCTAGTGCTGTTTCAAGTGTCCTAGGGTGCCAGTAGTATCTACGTGGGGTTGTCAGATATGACAGAGGACCTGTGCCTTTCTGGAATAAGAGCTAGTAGTCAAGTGGGAGACCAAGAGCATCTCAAACTGCAGTAGGTACCACTTTAATGTAGGCATGTGAATTGGACTTTTACGTAGCAGGGATGGAATTCAGATCCAGAGTGTAGAAGCATATTAGACATCTGAAATCAGGTGGTCATACATGGGTGTTTCTTTTAGAACAAGACTATTAGCTCTCTAGCCTCTACTGCACTGACTAGATCTTCGTCAATTATACTGGAAGCTTAGACACCTTGCTTGCATGCAGACGCATAAATTTCAGTGTCTGAATGTGGCATTAAATCCCACTCTTAAAGTGGCATTCAGCTGCCTAAATGCCATAAAAGATGTCACAGGACCTTGAGCAGCTCCAAAAGAACATTTGCCTTTCATAAGTTATGCATCCCATCAGCCCTATATGGCTGTCTGAGAGTCCTTCAGGCACCTCAGATTGCATTAGCCACCGCTATTTTAACAACTGAGTTGAACTTGTTGCAAGTTAACAGGATGGTTTCCAATGCCAGGGTTCACACCAGGAGAATGCCAATACTGTTTTACATCCCATCCCACAGCACGTGATGCACCTATACTATGTGAACAGCCTGGCACCTCCTCCTGTGCACGCACACAGGTGAGCCATTACTATGGTGGGCTGCAAGAGCAGCAGGGGTTGTACACTGGCAAGAGTGCCTTAGGTCCTCTGCACTAGGTCCTCTTCACCCTTCCACATGCAAGGTAACATGGGAGAGGAAGAATTTGTCACATCCAGTATCAATTTGATACAGATATGAACAGGTCACTGGAGAGAAGTGGGCATTATTAGAGCACAGGTCACCTGACCTGTATTAAGTATCTCCTTTAAAATGGCATCATTCTTGCTCTGTAAGTGCCAGCTTCCCTCCACTGATTGCCAAGGCAGTCTACAGGACCGGTTCAAATGCAGACATCTCCACGGTGAACATCCAGATCTGGTCACATCCTACGCTGCAGGACACAAGTTAAGAATCTCAAGAGCAAGGTTGCCTAGTGCATTGTCCATCTCCTGTGGAAATGGATAAACTGTCTCAAACAAACTCTGGAAAGTCTCTAGTAGATAATCTTGCCTGCACTTCTGCCACTGCTGGACTGCCCCATGAAGCAGATCTATCTGCCTCTGCCTCTCACTGAAGCGCTTTTATTTCAGGCTTTTCAATAAATGCTATATGAGGATGACAGCTTTTGATGAAGGATTTTGAGAGACAGAAATACACACATATAATTTGTAGGTGTATGTGTGTAAGTTTTTGTGTGTATATTCCCCACCAGTGCTGCCCCATCACTTTCAACTGTCCCAAGTTACAGGACTTTCATCATTTTCATAGGAAAGCTATTTGAACATTTAATACTTTAAAAGTTCACTCAATAGTTACTCTGTACCCAGCCTATATTTTATTTCTGTAAGAACTAGAAATGTATCAAAAGCCAACGGTAAAAAGGAGAAAAAAAAAAGGAAAAATGTTTAGAGGCATACAAGAAAGAAAGAGCTTGTGGCATATGCATGAGCTTCAAACTTAAAGAAAAAGTTAAATTAATTAAGGTAGTTCACAATTTAAAATTAATTATTTTTGCATTTCCTTTTCTCAGAGGTTCTTCTTCAATATTCCAAATATAAATGGTGGTGGGATTATTTAGAAACCGAGTACATTATAACTAAGGCCTATAGCAACCTCAGTCAGCAGTGAAATTTGTTGTCTCCCTCTGATCCTCAGATTATGGAGATGAGGGGATGAATGTACATCAGTAAGATTCCCTACCGAGATAGCTTTTCACTCTTTTCAGTAAGAAAAAGATCAAAGGGAAAATAGCTAATTAACATACCAAAGGAGACAAAACCCCTAGAGCTTTATCGTTGTTGCAATCCAATAATAAACAGCCAAGTACAAAAAAGATTATTTGATAGTGACACACAGAATTGAAAGCCTTTGAAATGTCAGCTTCTCAAAAAAAATATTTTTGGAAGGAAAAAATATCCATAATTATACAGAATAATGCTTAAACATTGGGGAGTAACTCTTCATTCCTGTGAGAGCTTGCTTATAAAACTACTGTGCTTAAGAACAACAGCTTGGCTTGCCTTTATCTAAAATAAAAAAAAATTTTAAAAAAAGCACAAAAGGCTTCAAATCCCTTCTTGAGCAAACAGTCAATTCTTTTATAAATTAAAAATTAAGTAGAGTTGTTCTTGTTCTATTAAAAAACATCATCAATCTTCATTCTGCAACCAGCTTCCAGCTTTTACAGACTTAGGAGCAGTGGGACACCAAGGTTTCAAATGATGGCTGTCTGGGCTGGCTAACTGCTATGCCATGTTGTAAGTTCTAGGTGTATTTATAAAGCCAGAGGCAAAAAAAGACAAATTCATGTAGCTGCAAATTATGTGAAAATTTTGCCTGGGGAAAGCAACTGCTCAGACTACATGGATACATCAATACCAGTAAAAGAAAGAGGACTGGGGCATAGGCCCAAGCATATTAAATTGTAAGCAGTTTCTTTGGCACACTTTTGGCTCAGAGCAGCTTTCCTTTCACAGTACTATTAAAAAATTAGCACCACTCTGAGGCCATTCCCAGCAGATAGCTGGGCACAGTCAGCCTAGACCAAAGGAAGCTGGGAAACACTCTGATGAGTGGTTGTTCACCACTGGCACCAAATACTCCACTTTTGTCCTACCAGAGGCAGGTCTGCATATTTGAAAATCCTCACATTTGGTATAATAGACATGATTTAGAAGAAAGGTTAGTCTCTGCATAGATACTAGCAAATAATATTCAGGGATCTGCTTAAAAGGCTCCCATGGGATAGGGCCCTGGAGGGAAAAGGAATCCAAGAAAGCTGATTGATATTCAAGGATTGCCTCCTCTAACATCAAGAGCAGTCCATCCCAGCAAGTCCTGCATGGCTGACAGAGAAGTCCCAGCAAAAGTCAAACACAAAAATTAAGTATAAATAAGGCAGAAGAAGGGATAGGTAACCCAGGAGGAATACAGAGACACTCTCTGAGCATGCAGAGATGCAGTTAGGAAAACCAAAGCCCAACTGTAATTGAATCTGGCCAGGGATGTCAGAGACAACAAGAAGGGCTCTCTATAAGAACATAAATAGCAAAAAGACCAGAGAAAATGTGAACCTGCTGATGAATGGGGCAGGGGCCTAGTGACACAGGACATGGAAAAGGCTGAGGTACTAACTGCCTTCTTTGCTTCAGACTTTACCAGCAAGAACAGCTGTCAGGCATCTCAGAGACCAGGGGGAAAGGCTGAAACAAGGAAGAGGTACCCTTGGTGGAAGAGGATCAGGTCAGGGAATACCTAAGTAAACTGGACAAACGTGTACCCACAGGCCTTGACGGGATGCACCTACAAATGCTGAGGGATTTGGCCAATGTCATTGTGAGGCCACTCTCAATTACATTTGAATGATCATGGCAATTGTGAGAGGTCCCTGAGCAATGAAGGAAAGCAAACATCACTCCTGTCTTCAAGGAGGATGAGAGGGAGGACCCAGGGAACTGCAGGCCAGTCACCTGTGACTGGTGATAGAACAGCTAATCTTGGAAACCATTTCCAGATACATTAAGGACACGAAAATCATCAGGAGTATTCAGCATGGATTCACCAAGGGGTGAATGGACCTTCACCAAGGGGAAGTCATGTTTGACCAACCTGATACCAGCTGGCCTGGTAGATGAGGGAAGAGCAGTGGATATTGTCTACCTGGACTCAGTAAGATTTTCAACAGTGTCTCCCATAAGATCCGCATAGAGAAGCTGACAAAGTATGAGCTGGATAAGCAGGCAGTGAGGTGGACTGAAAACTGGCTGAATGGCCAGGCCCTGAGAGTGGTCATCAGTAGTACAAAGTCTAGTCAGTCTAGCCATTAACTATCTGTGTACCCCAGGCATCAGTACCGGCTCTGATCCTGGTCAACATCTTCATCAATGATTGGGATGACTGGGGCAGGGTGTACCCTCAGCAAGTTTCCTGATGACAGAAAACCAGGAGAAGCGGCTAATAGCCAGAGGGTCATGCTGCCATCCAGAGGGACCTTAACAGACTGGAGAAATGGGCTGAGAGGAACCTCAAGGAGTTCAACAAGGAGAAGTGCAGTCCTGCATCTGGGGAGGAACAGCCCTAGGCATGAGTTTGTCCTGGGGGCCACTCAACTGGAAAGCAGACTTGCAGAAAAGGCCTTGGTCATCCTGGTGGACACCAAGTTGAACATGAGCCAGCAATGTACATTTGGCACAAAGAAGGCAAATGGTATCTTGGGCTGCATTACACAAAGTATTGCCAGTTGTTGGAGGGAGGTGATCCTTCCTCTCTACTCAGCACTGGTGAGGCTACATCTGGAGTGCTGTGTCCAGTTCTGGGCTCCTCAGTACAAGAGAGAAGTGGACATACTGGTCAGAAGAGTCCAGCAAAGGGCCACAAGGATGATCAAGGGACTCGATCACCTCATGTATGAGGAGAGGCTGAGAGAGCTGGGACTGTTTAGCCTGGAGAAGGCTCAGGGGGATCTTATCAAGGAATATAAATACCCGAAGAGGGGGTGCAAAAAGGATGGAGAGAGGTTCTTCTCAGTGGTGCCCAGTGACAGGACAAGAGGCAATGAGCACAAACTGAAACATGGGAGGGTTCTCCTAAATATCAGGAAACACCTTTTCACTGTGAGGGTCACTGAGCACTGGCACAGGTTGCCCAGGGAGGTTGTGGAGTCTCCCTCTGTGGAGATATGCAAAAGCCATCTGAACATGGTCCTGGGCACCTGGCTCTAGGTGGTCCTGCTTGAGCAGTGGGCTGGACCCAATGACCTCTAGAGGTCCCTTCTAACTTCAGCCACTCTGTGATTCTGCGATATCTTTTCACATCAATGGTATTCTCCCTTTGTTAGTGCTGCCATGATTGTGGAAGAAAATTGAATTTCATTTGCTTTTACTCCACCTACTCTCTGAATAAAGATAAGTTTCAGTTTATACTGGAACCAGTCATTACAATAAAGAAGAATATTCTTCATTTCACACTGCAGTTCATTAATTTATTCAGCATATTCATGACTTGATACTAAAGTGCTAATCTATACTCCTAATGAACACAAAAGCAACATACTCATTTCTTGAACCCTGTTTATGTAAGGCAGGAATGCAAGGGAGATGAGAGGCAACACTCAAAACCTGCTGCCTGACTCAGCCTTTGCAAGCAGAATCCATGAGTGTTAATGTACAGTGTCTATTGTCTTTTACATTTTAGGTTCTAAAATAGGCACATCCATACCACTGGCACTAGAGGATCAGGAAGCAAGAGTGAGTGGAGGACCCCAGGCTTCAATACAGCCTGGCTCAGTTTGGGCTATTCCATAACTGAATCTGCTAGAGAGGGGATAGCCCTCACCCTGTGTGAACACAAGCCACTTTCTGCCATGCAAATCTTGGACCATGGATTGACTTCTGGCTGTCTTTCTGTAGCAAGGTAGCAAGGTGGACACACTCATAAATGGCCCTCTTGGATGAAAAAACAATAACTTTATTCCCAGTTAAAACACAACAGTCACCAGCTTGACTCAGAGGATACTCTAAATTAAACCATCTGGGTCCAAAACTGAACAAAAAGGCACTTTCAGATTCCCAGTCTTCCACTTCAGCTATGCCAAGCTTACCATGTCATCTAATATATATAGAGAGAGAAAGCTTTCCATTACAAAGACACAATTATGGCAAATAAACCCCTGAAAGATGCTTAGGATATGACATTTCAGAGGCTAAATGTGAATACATTGTGGTTTAGAAGTATGTATTGGTTCCTAAGTGCAGGGTACACCAGCCTGAAGAGCCTGCAATAACTGCCTGTAGATACAGTCAGAAAGATTGCTGCTGTCACTATCCTGATGTACATGTAAAAAGCATCCAAAGTCCACACCTCTGAGCCTGCCCGGACAGGTTTGGCAGCAAAGGGCTTCTCTGCCTTTTACCCAACTAGTGGTAAACCCAAGCATGTAGCATAATTTGGGCTGAAATTCCAAAATTACTAAAAACCCACTTTACTCTTCAACTAGGAAAACGTCCTCATGTAGCCAATGTGACTGCTAAACCCAAACTGACCTATAACTGTACAAACTGGGTCTCACCAATTCCCTTCTAGTTATGGTTAAGTGGCAACCCCCTTTACAAAGTCAGTCTAGAAAGAAATTAGGAGAAACTTAGTACTCAACTCAGCTAATAAACAAAATATATTTATGTGTTCTTTATAGGCTTTATGCTTTGGACAGCCTGTGAACACATCCGCTATGCCAGAGTTAGTCATTTCCTAGAATCATAGAATGGTTTGGGTTGGAAGTGACCTTAAAGATTATCTAGTTCCAATCCCCCTGCCATGGGCAGGGACGCCTTGCACCAGGCCAGGTTGCTCAAAGCCCCATCCAGCCTGGCCTTGAACAGTGCCAGGGATGGGGCATCCACAACTTCTCTGGGCAACCTGTGCCAGTGCCTCACCACCCTCACAGTGAACAACTTCCTTACATCTAATCTAAATCTATCCTCCTTCAATTTAATGCCACTACCCCTTGTCCTATCACTATATGCTCTTGTAAAAAGTCCCTCTCCAGCTTTCTTGTAGGCCCCCTTTAGGTACTGGAAGGCTGCTATAAGGTCTCCCTGGAGCCTTCTCTTCTCCAGGCTGAACGACCCCAACTCTCTCAGCGTATCCTCACAGGGGAGGTGCTCCAGTTCCCTGATTACCTTTGTGGTCCTCCTCTGGACCCACTCAAGCAGGTTCATGTCTTTCATAAGTTGGGGGCCTCAGAGCTGGCTGCAGTACTGCAGGTGGGGTCTCATGAGAGTGGAGTAGAGGGGCAGAATCACCTCCCTCAACCTGCTGGCCACACTTCTTTTGATGCAGCCCAGGATACGGTTGGCTTTCTGGGCTGCAGATGCTCATTACTGAGTTGTGTTGAACTTCTCATCAACCAACACCCCTAAGTCCTTCTCCTCAGGGCTGCTCTTGATCCACCCATCACCCAGACTGTATTTGTGCTTGGGATTGCCCCTAGCCTTGTGGAGGACCTTGCACTTGGCCTTGTTGATCTTGATGGGGCTCAC
>JANZLQ010000008.1:27042285-27063150 GCA_026212715.1 Elanus axillaris
ATCCAGCCAATTCCTTATCTACCTAGTGGTCCATCTGTCAAATCCATGTGTCTCCAATTTAGAGACAAGGATGTAATGTGGGACAGTGTCAAATGCTTTGCACAAGTAGAGGTAGGTGATGTCAGTTGCTCTTCCCTTGTCCACCAACTCTGTATCCCTGTTGTAGAAGGCCACCAAATTTGTCGGGCATGATTTGCCCTTGGTGAAGCCATTTTGGCCATCACCAATCATGTCCTTATATTCCATGTGCCTTAGCGTAATTTCCAGGAGGATCTGCTCAATGATCTTGCCAGGCACAGAGGTGAAGGCTGACTGGCCTGTAGTTCCCTGGGTCTTCCTTTTTTCCCTTTTAAAAAATGGGGGCTATGTTTCCCCTTTTCCAGTCAGTGGGAACTTCCCCAGACAGCCACAACTTCTCAAATATGATGGATAGTGGCTTAGCTGCTTCATCTGCCAGTTCCCTCAGGGCCTGCAGATGCATCAAGTCCTGTGGACTTGTGCACCTTCAGGTTCCTTAGATGGTCTCAGACCTGATCTTCTCCTACAGCAGGTGGTTCTTCATGCTCCCAGTCCCTGCCTTTGCCTTCTGCATCTTGGGTAGTGTGGCTGGAGCACTTGCCAGTGAAGACTGAGGCAAAGTCATTGAGTATCTCAGCCTTCTTCATGTCCCAGGTAACCAGGACTCTCACTCATTTCCTTCTGGAGAGGGCCCACATTTTCCCTAGTCTTCCTTTTATCACTGGTGTACCTATAGAAGCTTTTCTTGTTGCCTTTGACATCCCTGGCCAGATTTAATTCTATCAGGGCTTTAGCTTTCCTAACCTGCTCCCTGGCTGCTTGGACAATTTCTCTGTATTCCTCCCAGGATACCTGTCCTTGCTTCCACCCTCTGTAGGCTTCCTTTTTGTGTCTGAATTTGTCCAGGAGCTCCTTGTTCATCCATGCAGGACTCCTGGCGTTTTTGCCTGACTTCCTCTTTGTTGGGATGCATCGCTCCTGAGCTTGGAGGAGGTGATCCTTGAATATGAACCAGCTTTCCTGGGCCCCTCTTCCCTCCAGGGCTTCATCCCATGGCACTCTACCAAGCAGAACCCTGAAGAGGCCAAAGTCTGCTCTCCTGAAGTCCAGGGTAGCGACCTTGCTGTGCACCCTCCTCACTGCCCTGAGCGTCTTGAACTCCACCATTTCATGGTCAATGCTGCCAAGGCTGCCCTTGAGCTTCACATTCCCCACCAGACCCTCCTTGTTGGTGAGAACAAGGTCCAGCATTGCACCTCTCCTTGATGGCTGCTCTATCACTTGGAGAAGGAAGTTATCATCAACACATTCCAGGAACCTCCTGGATTGCTTATGCCCTGCACTGTTGTCCCTCCGACAGATATCGGGTGGTTGAAGTCCCCCGCTGAGGACCAGGGCTTGTGAACGTGAGGCTGCTCCTATCTGTCCTATTCAGTGTGAGTAAGACAAAACAAGCACCCAGTTTTAGTCTCTGTTGTTCTTCCAATTAGGAAAGGCTCTGAAGATTCTTAGAACTCCTGCAGGACAGCAAAAATTCTTAATGATATTTAGTTGGGTGTCTCAATTCACCCAAACGTCCCATCTAAAAGTACTTTTGCTAAAGTGGAAACAAATCTATATTACAGACTGAGAGAAATATTGTGCTACAATGACTCTTTGGCAAGCTACCAAAACATAAAAGGCTTCCAACAAATCAATATAAGAAGTGTTTTATACAGCGTAATATTTACTTTAGCTATCTACAAGACACAGTTTTCATATGTCCATTATCTTTTCACTGTAAAACCATTAGAGAATTTAGCAATATCATGTGTGTGTTTTCTTGTCTGACTATTCTCATATGTTTTACTAAATGTAATCCTTTTCTCAGTCATTAATCACTAGTACTAGGCAACTACTGCCCCCCCACCAAAAAAAAATCACACGTTCTTGTAGATGGTAAAATGAATTCACTTCAGCTCTTATTGAGTTTACTTTCTCTGATTATTTTAAGGAAAATGTTTCCAAGGGAAAGAGGGAGAACTGCTGAGAAGGGCATCTATCTATGAATATAGAAAACAATCACAGAAATTAAATTATAGCAGAATATAGCCAAATATTTGTACTAGAAAACTAGTTCAATGTGTTGTGACACATTTTACCATGCCACATTACTTACAAGATCAGTCAAAACCATTCACATTCTGAATGACAAACACACACAGAGAGTTGCTTATGAAATGGAGAATTATTTCCATAAGTTAATTAGGAACAGATTTCCTCCCATCTATTCACACATAGCAGCAGCTTGTTCCACAGACAGGTTTTTCTTGCTTCAATATGAGTAACCAAGAAAGAATTTGACCCTTGACAAATGATTTTGAGTAACGAATATGTTTTTAAAATATTCCAATCTGCTCATGGGCAAATTCATCAGCAGAACAGCAGGCAAAATTTGCCATCTTCGTTACTTTTTATTATTTAGCCATCTATTCTAACTGCCTCTTCAAAACCTCACCCTTCAAATGCCCCTCACCCCCTCCTTCTTTAACTTCAGCTACAGCGGTAGAGGTTTTTGTAAAAACCTCCTGTTGGTAGCATTCATTACATGTTAGTCTGCAAAGCTATGAAGTAGAGAATGCTTGGAATTAAAATGAAAATAATTCCTACAGAGGAAATGCAATGGTAATAATTATCAGCTACACTAAGTTTTCACTGTTTGATTATGATTCTTAGCCAGCTACCATAATTTCTCATTCAGAGGTGATTGTGGTAGAGGAAAAAGGAAAGGAGTAGGCTTTTAAAGTCTTTGTGAGGCTCCCTCAGTTTCTTTTTATGTCAAGCTTATCTACACAAAAAGATACACTAAAAGAATATTGCTCAGATTGCAAAGTCAAGCACTCCAGTGCTAGTAAATGGCAAAATTAAGATTTCCTGAAAACATTAATTCTGTCCCTTATACATATGTATTGTGCCACAGTCTTTAATTACTTGATGACATACTATTTTTTCCACACAGTTCTTGCCTCATTCTGTACTCATGCTGGATGGTGCTCACTTAGTGAGTAAGCTATTCAGCATTTTCTTTTATCCTCCCCATTCAGTGTGTGGTCCCAATGCTTTATTTACGGCACACTATTCAAACCCTGCTATGAAGACAGAATTAATTTTCTCATGGGCTTTTCTATGGCTGTCACCACTATCATATCTTAAATATTCATTAGGCCAGAGAGAGAGGGAGACAAATGTTGTAGTTTGGTGGTTGGAAGGCTCACCTGGGAGACCTGCTCTGATGCAGTCTCTGCTCCAATGAATACTTAAATAGCCTGTATCAAACAGAAAAGCTTGAAGAGGAGACTCTGACCTGTTAATAGCTGCAGACTCCTGGTTATAGCATTCATCAGAGAGGTGAGAAACCTAGACTGAAGACCTTCCCAATCAGGAGGAAACTGGGCCCAGGCCTTCAGATGGTTAACTATTGGATATTAGACTGCTGCTTAATTTTCCAGCAAAAGGCTATTTTGGATAAGGCAGTGAACTACAGGAGGTATCTTACCACTACGTGATGGAGTGAAAAGCTGTCTTTCTTCTAGCTGGAGGCAACTCCTCATGGCTCGCTCAGGAAGTTCTTCACCAAACTTTCTGGCTTCTTCAGACTCTTCCTGGGCATCCAGTTCTCTCTGTGCCCTCTACCAGTGCCCAGCATAAAAAGCTGTAAGCCAAAATCAGATCCAGGGTCAGTCCCAATGAAAGATCTAAGCACATCCTGGTCCTTAAGGAACCTAAAATAGGCCAATTCCTCTTTAGCCTCACCTTTCCCAGTATCCAGCGTACATGGCGTTACACTGCTGCAAATGGCACAAAGGCTCTTCCCCAAGCAGCTCAGGACTCATTTCCTTCTCCATGATGTATTTAACCAACAAGCATTTAATGTGTTAAGTAGCCTCATAGTGTGGACAGCAGCTGGAGGTTGAAACCCACTCCTCTTTTTATAAGGAAAGGAACCAAAGTGGTCTCCAGCAACCAGATGCTACCTTCTTCCTTTGCTTATTCACAACACTGCTGAATCAGTAGCAGTTTCAAAAGGAGGCAAGAATAACACCACTCCAAAACATTTGGAGTCTCTTGACTAAGGTAATATCATGCTAAGCATAGTACTGGGTCATGTAAGCAGCTTTTTAGCTGGGAGATATATTAGGAGCCTGTTAGACTGGCTGTAGTTGAATGCAGCTGTCTTTGACTTTGAAATTTGTTCTCAGCTATGACAGCAGTAAACATGAGTTTTTGCAAAGTGAGAGTGCACTTCCGCCCACTTTAATTTAATTTCTTTCTAATTCAGATAAAACTTGATTGTGTAATGCCTCCATCCTTCACAGTTTCTTACTTGTTTGAGGCCTTGGTTTCTTAATTGCTGGGGGTTCAAATATTTCAAGTCATTTTCTTCTGCTGCCAAAGATTTCTTATAAGCAGGTTTCAGTTAGTGGACCATTCTTTTTTTAACCTTCCCTGTCTGTCTATGCTCCATATAAAACATTCTTGTGGATTTCAGGGTTTTTTCATAAGATTTTTCTCCTTTCCCTTAGCATCATCCATTTTGGAATCTCAACTTCTCTTTTAATCATTGGAACACATATATAATTTGTCATAGAAACACATCTAACACATCCCTATTTAAATGAACACTGAAGAAGAAAAAAAAATATAAAATTTCATCTTTCTGCTGGGGACCTATTGGAAAGATTACAAGAATCTGAAAATCTCTTCTCCAAAATTAGCCATAAACACAGAAGCAGTCACTGACTCATTTCACCTCAGTCTCCCAGGTAGCAATCAGGTGATGTTAATATCTGATCACCATTAACAAGGGTCAGATTTTAACTGGTGTCCTTAACCCTTCAAAGTTTTATCTGAAAATTACCAATTCTTTGAACTGTCCAGATGGTTTAATAGGCTTTTTTATTTGCTCACTTCTGATTACTTGTCTACCATAAATATTTGGTTTTGATTCATTAGAACACTTACTGTGTGCTTGTGAAGCACTAGTCAATTCATAAAACCCTTATTGAAGATTACAGTCATTAAACAATCTGTTGCAACCTCACCCTATTTTTCATTCATGGGCCCAGATTCCCTCACCAGGCCAAGGGCCAGCATTATTGAAGGGTAAAGTCATAGACTATATAGACCTGAAAACCAGGAAGCCCAATTATTGTAAATCTGCCACCAAAGGGCGTCTGAGAATTGCTACTGATTAGCAGCTAGATGATAGCCTAACAAGCAGTATGTCTCCATTTTATCAGAGGGCTCCACAAAACATATGTAGTATTGTATAAATAGCACATAGGGACCAGAAAACAACCAAATATAGCACTCAGAGATACGTGGTTTGAACTGAACACATGGTGCTGGTAATGATTGGCATTCGAGTGCACACTGAGCACAGGGCTAAAGTAATGAACCAATTACACAATAAAGGCAGGGGAGCAGATCATTAGGAGAACACATGACACAATGTATAATGAAGTAATTATTTCTATAGGAAGGTGAGTCATGTCTGACTCTTTGGATGTGTGCTGTGGGATCCACTGGGTGCTGCTTCACAAAGAGCAGACAGCGCTATGCTTCCTAGTTGCCCTGTGGCCTAAGTAAAGGAACTTGCGTTACCCTTCCAGTGCTAAGTCAAGCTGTGCCAGAGTCCACGTGGTGTCCACGGAAAACACCAAGCTTGGAGCAGGTGAATGTGGCCGCTGGGTAAAAGTATTTACACTAAGAAGCCTCAGTTGTCATGGGGTCCCTGAATGTTTGAAGCACAGAAGAGCCAGCTGGAGCTAACACAAAAAAAGAAGATGATAGAAGAAGCAGCCTGGCAAATGGTAGCTCTAATTTATCTTTCCTTCTCCCTCTCCGTGGCCATGCCGAGAACCTCAAGGTTGTTCTAAGTCAGTCCTGCTGACCCTCCCCATGCCCCATTCTTAGTTACTGGAAGAGCAGGAAACATTTCATTATGGGCTGGGCACAAATAATGGCTTAAGCACAACACCCTGGGGATTTCATACAGGCAAAGAATTCAGCATAGACCTATTCATTAACATCAAGGCTACACCTCCTGCCATCCTTAAAATGTCCTAGCTCCAGAATATGGACTTGTCAGAATGCTGGGTAGGAGTCCTAGGGAGTGGGATCTCTTCACCCTGCAGACTTCAGAAAGAAATGAAGCCTTTATGGAAGGTGGAGGAAAGGAAGAGTGAAGAAAATGAGACATGAACTTGGTAAACCAGCTGGTAGGCAGCTCACCCGCTTTCAGAGGGAGCTCTGGGCTGTAGCCTTCTCTCAGGACTACTTCCTTCTTCATTTACATCCAGAGTGTGTTTAAATGGTGTTTATTCACTGACTGTGCATTCACAAACATTACTGGAGGCAATTCATCATAATCATTAGCTCAGTTTTCACTCTCCAGAATGATGGGAGGTGTGAGCAGGACTCCATCGTGCTGAGAAGAGCTCTGAAAAAAATCCCTTTCTCCAAAGTGAGTGCTTTAACCGCTACATTATTATGTAGAAAACTGGCAGAGATAGTACATCTTTTGACTGTGGGGTTTTTTTTTCCTCCTAACGTAAGAATAAGGTTTTTACACCCGCAGGGATCCCAGCTCAGTTCACTGCAAACTGAGCACAGGGTAATCCCCTGAAATCTGTGGCTCTGCTGCACGAGCATAGGGAAGGGGAGGAGTTCAGTCATCTCTCTTTCCTGTGTTCCCCCACTCAGTCAGTCCATGGACAGGTTTGGATTCCAGCCCAAGGCATTTTCCTTCCCTCACACACAGAGAAGGGAGCTTATGTGTCCACTTGGGGATTGTGGAGTACAAAATAAGGGCCAAACAGTTAATATCTAATAACATCTAGCTTTTCCTGCTTAAGATACAGTCTTTCACCATCTGATACTAACAAATCATCCAAACTGAGTATGAAAAAGAATTATCATATACATCTACTTTTTTGAATCATGATTAGTAACGTTACTATTTTTATTTCTTTGCTGCTGTACATCGATATCTTTCACAAACACCCTTAACTTAGTCATTTGTCTGAATGTTTCCTTTGCTAATTTATATATGTTCTATGAACTTCTCTATTTCTCATTCATTTTGGTAGTAGCTAAAATATATTGATGTCTTCTTTCTCTATCTGGCAGAACTTCTTGATTTTTTGGGTTGTAGGGGAACATCTACAGAAGCATTCATCAAAAAATTGTGATTCACATATACGTCTTTATGTTTAAATGTTTTCTCTCACTAACTTAATTCATAGGTATTTTCATGTTTGGTAAATTGGCCTTCTTAGGGACCCAGCTCAATATATTGATGGTCCTAAGTTTTGTTCACAAGAACAAGGTCTACGATGATACAGAGCTGCTGCAAGTCTCAGGGCCCTGAGCGCATCAGTGGCCCTGAACTGCCCTTAGCAGACCAGCTTGACCTCAGGCCTGCCTTGTCACTGGGGATATGTCTGGTGGTCACTGGGCTGTCGGACAACCCTCAGTCCCTGTCCCTGCTCTGCTGGCATCGCTGGGGCACCACGGTAGGGGAGACCCTTGAAGGGGAGGACACTGCCTCTGCCTCCCTTGCCACCACACTCCGCTCCCTTCCCCTGCATAGCAGCCCTGTCTGTGCCCTGACACCAACACATTCGTAAAGCCTTTGTGCACTGGTGTGTTATTGTCTGTATTATTTAGATCCTCTGATCTATTTTCTCTTACTAAAACTCAGCATGGGTCCAAGCATCAAGAGTACACCAAAACCATGTGAAGAAATGCTTCACAGAGGAAGTGCAGCAATGCCACTGACCTCGAGCATGGCAGGACTTTCACAGCAGTTGCTATGTACTAGGATGCCAGTGCCTTTTCTTCACTGGGACTTCTCGTCTATGTCCCTGCACTGCTCCGAGCTGGGGCAGCCTCCACAAACAAGCAGTGTGAGATTTCTCAAGTGAGCCAACAAAGAAAACAAAAGAAAACAGGCCTCATTTCAGACCCGTTAGAATGTCTTTCAGCTCTTCATCTCTAGAAGAAGAAAAAATTAAATGAAAATTATTTTTTCAGTGCATATTATTACATTCCACTGTTAAAATATTCCACTCAACAAAGAATAAGAGTGTTTTGGACACCAAAAATGAGCAAACAAACCCTCCCCCCCTGAAGTGAGAGAGACTGTTCTGGTTTCAGCTGGGATAGAGATAATTTTCTTTCTAGTAGTTGGTATAGTGCTGTGTTTTGGATTTAGTATGAGAAGAATGTTGATAACACTCTGATGTTTTCAGTTGCTGCTGGGTGGTGTTTATACTAAGTCAAGGATGTTTCAGCTTCTCATGCCCAGCCAGCGAGAAGGCTGGAGGGGCACAAGAAGTTGGGAGGGAACACAGACAGGACAGCTGACTCCAACTGTCCAAAGGGGTATTCCATAGCATGTGACGTCATGCCCAGTATTGTCATTTTATTATTATTATCATTAGTATTATTTTCTTCCTTTCTGTCCTATTAAACTGTCTTCATCTCAATCCACAAGTTTTACTTTTTTTCAATTCTCTTCCCCATCACACTGGGTAGGGGGAGTGTGAGCAAGCAGCTGCATGGTGCTTAGTTGCCAGCTGGGGTTAAACCACACCAGAAACAAATTTTTGAAACTTGCTTGTGACATGATTTCCCCTCTTATGTCTTAGCAGAACAGGGCCTAGGATTTTGCCGTCCTGGATTTAAGAGTCTGCTCTTCTTAGTGGTCTTTGAATCCCCGTCTCCCAGACCCACAGCCTGGGCCAGGCTGAGGTTGAGAGCACCCCTTGCAACATTTCTCCATGTGTTCTTAGCAGGACACCATCTTAATGTCTGCTTCATCAAGTGGAACAGCTCTAGAAAGGAGACTCAACAGCACATGCCTCCCAAAAGCCCTACTGCTCAGGGCTAGCTAATCAAGCTAGCTAGCTAATCAGGGCTAGCTAGCTTTCTAGCTAGCTTGGCCACCCAAGCCCAAGGCCACCTTCTGACTGGTTTATCACAGGTGAATGATCCAAGACTCTGTGTCTTCACTGACTGTGAAGTGTCAGTGTTTCCTGCATGGTTTTCCTCCAAGCTGCAAGCGGTATCATCCTCTGTCCTAACAGTTGCAGCACTTGAATGCTCAGGTGATGATATGAAAATAAGACATTAGCCACAGCAGATGAGAACTACCTAGCCCTGGGTAGCTTAACAGGAGGGATCTTCCCTGGGCATATCAGAAGAAATTAAAATTTAACATTAAAATGTTTCATTACATTTGAAGTAGTCAGTCCCAAATTGCCCAGAACCTGAGCAAATGCTCCACCCTCCTATACTGCTGAGTAAAAGTTGTTTCCTGAATTAAACCTCCCATGTTATTCTGCCTCCCACATTATTATGCCAGATTTTCACTGTTAACCCAAATTTATGACTAGTTTTAGGACAACTAAAAATCATATTTTCCAAAGAATTCAACCAGTCACAAAAATAAATACCAGTTATCAGCTAGGTTTTCTACTCATGCCACCTAAGCAAGTTATTTCAGTTCTGTCTCACACTTTTCCCATTTATACAGTACAGAAAATCATACCAGCCCATGTAAAACAGACTGCAGAGATTCTCTGAAACCAGTCCGCTACCCCAAATCATTTGCATAAACTCAGAACAAGTGCCAAATGTTAATAATCTAAATTAACAATATTTTGCAGCCAATCTATATTGGCAGGATGGATTATAAGAGAAAGAGGTTTCAGACTTACTTATGTCTGTAAAACTGTCTGCATGAGAAAGTGCTCACTACCTTCTTCTCTTTTTCTTGTCATCTCTCTCAGTCATCATCCTAATCATTAGCCATCCCTTCAGATTTCCCTGGTGCAGTGATCTCTACATCTATCTGTCATCCAGTCTTGAGTGAAGTGGCTGTTTCACTCATCTGACAGAAGTAGAGCTGGTTTGCCAAATTTCCATCACTATCACTGCATGGCACAACTCCGGGATATTAACAAATAGTTTGTTACCTAGGGCGACCCAGCATGGATTACTCTGGAAGCATCTCTTATCTTAGTGCAACAACTATAGCATTTAATAGGTTAAGGGATATAGCGTATGTAAGATTTCAGGAAATCCTTTCACAAGGTTTTTATTCCTTAGTTGAGAAGCGGGGCACAACTATTTAAGGATTAGCTCTTCCCTCTCCCAACACATGCTCCTTTGATGATACCACATCCTTCTAGCTTCCTCTGTGGAACAGAAATGGAGAATAGACACGCTGGAGGAATTATTAGATTCAGCCTTTATACCTTTAAGGCAATTACATTCCAAGACAAGAGTATCTAATGTGCAGCACTTTCAGCATGTGTACCTCAGGTATTTTTATGAAGTCATGAAAACCTCCAGATAGATTCCTCTTTTAAAGATGGTCATGTTATAAACCCTAAGCCAGGTTTAATGCAAGTGTTTATTTTTTTAAATGTTTTCAAAGTGGAAAATGTTTTCTTATAAAAAATACAAACATTTTTTACTCTGTAAAGAACTCTGTGAACCCTTATTTTCCCCTAGTAGAGAATTAAAGGCAGAATTTTATAATAACCAAGAATAATTAATTTGCTTATTTATATGTTCTAACTTGACACTCAGCACCATACTACCTGAACATAATATTGCTGCAATGGAGGAGCACACAAAATAGTTTATGGAGAGTGACAACTGCCAGAGCGGTACTTTAAAGAATGAATACTATATACAAGCATCTTTTGCATAGTACCCTGGACTGGGCAGATGATATGTGTGTCACAGGGAGAGTAATTGCTGCCTGAGATGTTCCAGTAAAAGTCATTCCAAATGCATCATTCATAGTCAAGATGTATGGAGGAAAGCAATTCACATATTTCTGAGCAGACATCTCTGGCATCATTGCCTAAAGTGGTAGAAGACTCGGCATAATAACAGGCACAGAAGGTGCCAATGTTCCTGTCTCTTAAATTAACCAGGCAGATCTTGTTGAAAATTTCCCGTCATCATGATCTTCTGAAGGAAAAGGGTGTGTCAGATAGTTACAGACAAAAAAAACCCTATCTCTATGTATTTTTCTGCCTCAGCAGTCCTGATCTTTGACTGTTCAGGTTCAGATCTGCTCAGAATTGCACTTTTCTCTCTCATAGGTAGGGTTTCTCAGAATCACACCTCCACTCCCACAGTCAAACTTCTTCCTTGGCACTTTTGCTATGAAGCATGTCTCCCCACTTCCTCTATCCCTTCACAAGCTTTCTTTTTTTCTGTCAGTCCTTTTGACTTCAACTTTGTTGGGAAATTTCCCCCTATATTTCGCCAGGTGAAAACCATCTTCTACCAAGTAAGCCATCACTTGGTTACCTCTCCTTTTGAAGTGCAGAACTGAAAAATTGCTTTGTCCAGTGACACTCTGCCTTTACTGGTAGTCATTCAAGTGTGGTGCAGCTCTGTTTTTATTCATACATTAGGTGCAAGAATTTTTCCTATCACCAACTATGGATTTAATTCTAATAGTGGAAGCAAAGCACATCAGAGAACAAAACCATATCCCAAAAGTGTATTTTGTAGCTGGACCCTTGTATGCATAGCAAATTGCCGTTATCAAGCAGACCTAGCATTTGTATGTAGGCAGGATGCCTACATTGTCACAAAAACTATTTCTGTGGGAAAATATCCCTGTCTTACTCACACACACACAACCAAAACCACAGTTTTAATTGGGAAAACAAAACAAAAAACTTTCATTTTCCTCCTCCCAAATAAATATGTTCTCAGCTACAACCTTCTGTTCCATCAGGATTTTTCACAAGAAAAAGACTTCTCTCTCAACCTGTTGTATCTATGGGACTTGCAAGGTCATAACTAACTCTCTGAGTTTCACCTGGCAGCAAACTGGAAGGGACAGTGGAATGCAGGGAGAGCAATGTTGGAATGGTATTTAGTGACCACCCCAAAAAGGAGATAAGCTGCCCACTTCCCTTTCTAGCAGATATTTATAAATCCCTTTAAAGCAGAACATGCTGCAGAAATCTTGCTTGGAACAACAAAGACATGAGTAAGTGTGACAAGCCCCTTGTCAAAAAAAAGAAGTGTTTCAGTCCTCTGTCCAAATAGATTTCAAAAGACACAATGAGCTACCAATTTTGTCTGAAAATGGACACAGAGTGACAGGTCAAGTATGGCTTTTAACTGATGACCATAGGAAGAAAATGCCTCCAACAGATGATTCGGGCACCATCATTACCCAGCACTCCTGATACTTCCCTAACCACTTCTATCTTACCTAATTTGCTCATCATGGTCAGCCAGGCACAGGAAAAATGAAATTCATCAAAGAAATAAAAAACAAAGCAGCACTCTCATTAGCAAGTGTGCATCCCTGATGGATCACTGCCTAACCTGGTGGACCAGCTTGGTCTTTGAAGGGAATGAAACACCTCTGATGTCCCAGAGTCTAAGCAGCAGAATATTCCCTTTGAAGTGAAGCAGCTGACCCAGATAAAATACCTGTACACACACACATATGCACACCTACATAGTCTCTGCATTGGCAGACTTTCACAGGGCTCCAGCCACCCTGACTCTGCCTGGGACATGGGCAGGATGCACATCTAACCCAGCATGCTTGGAAACGATCGTGGCAGTACCCAGCAGTGTAGCACTCTCCTTTTTCTCCATGAGACATTGAGGGTACCTCTCCAGCTGCCACTCCAACACTGCTCAGGTCTGTAAATCCTGTGGCACATCTGTTATACCTCTGCAGATGTCAGGGGTACCCTTGGGTATCTAAAATGAATGAAAACCTGTGTTTCAGGCATCTGTATCACTCCCTTGGGGTAAGACTCAATCTGAGAATAAGACATCTAAATTTAGGAGCAGGATTCAGCTGACTAAACAAAAACATGCAGCACCATTCCAGGCAGCCTACAGTATCAGGACAGCTGGGATATCCTAAGGCATCTCTAATGGCAGGAGACTCTAATCTTTAGGTACCTCAGGTTTTTGCATGTGACCATTTTTTTAACAAGCTCCCATTATAGTTAGTGGAGATCTTGACTCAGTTCAGCAGCACACACATACACATGGAGTTACATTTAAGATGCCCTATAGTGTGGAAGACAGTCATGTGGAGATGACAGATATGACAGAGGACCTACAACAGAGCAGTAACTTTCCATAGTGGCAAGTGAAAACCAGGGAGGATTTTTCAGGGAATCTGAAACATCGCTGAGCCCCTGTGTGGGCATCTGAATCCAGTTGCCAGTCAGTACATTCAGCAGTGCCTAGAAAGTGACTCAGATAATGCTGCAAACCTGCAATAGGGCTTTAGTAAGATTATAGCAAATACTTTCTTTTAGACACCTACATTTAGGCACCTTCACCTGGAGCTGAATCCCATCTTACTGATCAGACAGATGCAGTCAGAACAGACACAGGATCAAATCTATCTACCATTTAACAGCAAGTCTGCAAGTCTTTATTCAGCATAGCAAGAGAAATTCTGCCTAGCATACTTGGACAGCTAGGCTGTAAGATGTCCTTGTAAAGGGAAAAATAGGATGATACACTTGTGATTGCACAGTGCCGACCACTTATGTGGTGACCACACCACTTACAACAGCTGACCGCACAGTTAAGGGTAACAAATAAAGCAAATAATCTCGATGCTCAGTAAAAAATGACTGGTTCACTATAATTTTTCATCTTTAACTGTTTAAAAAATTTCAGTTTATGACCCAAATATCAGGAAGACATAGTTTCCCTTCCTCTTCTTATTTTACTATTAAACTGCATAAATTGGAAGTCACTGCATGAGTAACAAATACCTCAACTCTACAACAGTTCCCACTGTGACCTGTATGTGTTCATTTAAGCTTGGAGAGATGGAGCAGACTAATCAGAGAGGATATTAGGTTTGTGTAGTTTCCATAGATTCCATGGAGATTCAGGTTAAATAAAAAAATGTCAAATACATAGTCTGACCTCTTGAAAAGGAGAAGCCAGAGAATTCCATCTAATACTTCTCGTCCAGAAGAGATTACTTTTTCCATTATGGCAGTGAGTATTAACAGTGGTTTGGGTAGGAGAGCACTACAGCTGCACTAGAGTTCCTACTTTATTAACATAACTGCCCATGGCCAAGTAGACACAGGGAAATATCATCATTCATAACATCAAATCAACAGTAATACTGTGGTTATTTATAAGTTTCGTGTTGTCCTTGTTTGTGACCTAAATTTACAAGTCTGACGTTACTTTCTGTCTTGCAGGAGTTCACTGCTTTTGGGAATGTTAAATGTTTCACTGCTATGTGGAATTTTGGCTTCTGAGAACTCTACTATCATTCTGTCATTGCTGCCTCTGTGCCTTCCGTTTAGATGATGGGTGGATCTATAATCTCTTACATTCTGCAAATACACTACCATCATACTGTCACTTCCTAGTCTACGTTAGAAAACTTTCTTTCAACTGTAGCTGACAAGGACTGGGCAACTAGTCAAAACCGTTCTCCTTTGGGGACCACAGAGGCTACTCCTAGGAGATGTGAAAGAAAAAGCCAAATTGTGTTGAACTCTTGTATTAAGAGAGCTAGGAGACCAAGGAAATCAGGAAAGAAGAGTTGGAGTTAGTGCAATAATCCATCTGTGTTATTATTATTAATAACCAGTGTTTATCCCAAAAATCATAAGCATGAAGAATAAACATGCATGTATTCAGATTAGACCATTTTTTTTTAAGTAGCTAAGCTGTGCATATTACTACAAAGGAACTTAAAAAAAAATAAAATTACATTGAATCTTCTGAAAAACCTGAAACAGATAGTGTGGCAGTAGACCTTTTCACTCTGCATTCATTATGAAGGTATTTATTGCTTATGAAAAGAGGAGATTATCTGCCTTACTGCCTAGCCACTTCAGGACCTTCACACCTGACTTAATTGTCTTTCAGGTCTAACCTTGATAATAGATACCATTTTTTTTTACCAACAAAGCCTCGTGGGTTTGCCAGCACTGAGAAAAGCCATTACAAATATACAGATAAACACAGGTTAACTAATGGGACTCTAAATGTTGATATCCAGGTAGACAAGGACTGCTTTGCTTAAAATCACAGCTCAGCAGCAATCAGCTAGCACATTCCTAAACACATCAGCTGTCTGAAGTAAACAATTAGCATTACATTACATAGCAGGAGGGAAAAAATTATCCTGGAGCCAAAGACCTGCTAAAAGGACTTGTGAAAGTGCTACCCCTCTTGTTAGCTGCCAACCCCAACGAGCTTTTGGTCAGATTGCCAACAAGACAGCACCCACCTTTCCGCGATGTGAAGGAATCGAGGTGCCCCGTTGTTTTGCAGAGGATTGCAGACAGCCAGTAGATGGTAGCAACTGTCGGTCACTAGTAACCTGAGCGGGATTCCTACCGACAACCTAGATGCAAAAAAATTCTGTGTTTCATTATCAACCGCATGCTCTATTCAGCCTCCCAGGAGAGAACTGTATTAGCCTTTGCTATAGCTAATTTTAATTGATAGTAGAAAATGTTTTCAGAAATAATGCTGACCTATGTGGACTTCTTAAGCTACACTGTCCATTTAAGTCAATATTCAGGGGAAAAGTAATATTAGGGCAGAATTGCATTGGTAGGGTGTGTGAAAATGGTCTGAATAGAGGAAAAGATAAGGAGAAAAAGACTGTCTTGTCTATCATGGTTTTAGAAGAAGGAAAGTTAATAGAATAAGAACAAAAGAGTTATTACACATGTGCAGAACTTTCAAAACTAAAATGTGTACCCTCGTATTTTCAAAAACCTATCAAGGGTCTTAAACATTAAATATCTTTATGTGGAGGATATAAAAAATGCAGTCATTATGCTGGGAGGGGTACATAAAAGAAGCAATGCCTTACTGTTGGAAAAAATAATGCAAAGATTTCTTTTTAGAGAAATACTCTCTGGCCCATGATAACTGATACTGACAGAAAATTATTAGCTTGAAACTATAGGATGTGTCTTATGAAAAGAATTTGTAAATTTAATAACATCATTTCTGCATAAATTAAAATATTTTAATAGAATGTACTTGCTAAATAGTTGAATAAATGCTAATTGAGGGAAACATCTGCTCTGAACAAGAGCATTTACCACAGGCAAAGTGCTTGTCTGCAGTGGCAGTCTGCATGTGGAATAACAGGGTGCAAAGCCTCAAACTGTATTTTTACTCTGACAGGGAGTTTAAGGATATGGCATGTTGAGTTTGACATGCGTTGTGTCCCTGATTTCCATACCATACTTGCTTGGTTTTCACAGGAAAAAATGAAGGAGGTGGGAAGGAGATGTTGCAAATGATAAGAGATGACACTGAAAAGCTTAAACTGGGATATTTTAATCAAGCTGTACTTTTCTGGGTCTCTGTTTTCTTTATTAATCACCACTAATAGAGGATCTTGGGCACATCTATGCACCTCAGTTATCCTCAGAAACACCGACGTCATGCGCACCTGCTGACTGTGAAAAAGGTACAATCTGCTTAGTGGTCCTGCAAACAGCTTTCCATCAAAAAACTGGCACATGATGCAATTGCAATCTAAAGACCCTCCATCAGCCTTCCCAGGCTGGGATGGTTTTTTGGAACTGCCAGGTTATATTGGTTTGGGATCTTTTTTCCTTTTTTTTTCTTTTCCCTTTTTAGAAAAGCAGCATCTCTGTCCCTGAATAGATCCGGAGAGCAGAGCTGCTGAGTAAGAGGGCTGAGAGCTGGTGTAGATAATAGCAAAGCTCTGCCTGCCATTTTCACATCCTTGCTAAGCTGTCTTTAATAAGCATTACAATTAGCTTCTGATAGCTGCTCGGAGGCCTGCACGGAGCAGGCTGGTTGTCTGAGCATGGGTCTTATTAGTGAGTTGTCTTCTCACAAAACTGCCTTCACAAGTGACACCCTTCTCAGCGGTCTCCACGGAAGCAAAGGATTGAACCATTCAGAGACTGAACAGCCCATAAAGCCTGTTCTCTAAAGGACACAATAACAAGAAAATAATATACAGGAGAATGAAGGAGCAAGGACAGGATAGCATAGAAGAACCTGTGCTAATGCTAAACGGAGCATAATTGTCATGAGGGTGTTTTTTCGACCTCTGAGCTATCAACTTGATCGTTTTTTCTTGGGCTAAATATACTTACAGCTAGTTTCAGCAACAAGAAAGTCTCATGCCAACATCTGCAGCTTTTAGATATGAAAAAAAAAATAGCCTCCCTTTAAAACTTTGATTTATTCTCCACAATAAAAAAAATTATGGTGTAGCTGAAAATAACAGCAGCCCACAGTTCGCAAATACCTGGTAGAAACAATCTGGCTGGCTGACCCCTTGCCTGTGTTTCCTGATTATAGTGTCACCAAAATCTAGTTATAATGATATTTTCTTTATTAAATTATATGCTCCTGGCGGGTATGCTCTCTTTTGTAAAGGACAAAGAGTATAATGCATGAGCTCAATGCAGTTACACATCTAAGTTGTCTTTAAAATATACTTTGTGTAGAACAGAAACAATACCAAAATGAAAAATGTACATGCATTGAATCAACTAAGTTTAAAGCAGAGGTGGTTTTTTTCATTTTCTCTTTTCATTATTATGTTATGCTGTATGTTATATTATTCCAGATATCATCAAGGACTTCTCACACAATTCTGCATTTATGGAATCACTTTTTTCTAACCTCCAGGTGAGAAAATGCCTTTTAGTTTTGTTTAAATCTGATCATTATTTTCCTTCCTATTTCACGTACATACTCCCTGACAACAGAAAAGTGGATAGGTAATTGCAGTGTTTTGTTTGAAGACTTATGGTACATAATTTAAGGTTTAATTCTCCTAAATGGCAAAACTGACCAATTTCAATTCTTTATCTGAAAAATCAAACTTGTTCTCCACATGTAATCTCTATTGTAGATGCATCAAACTGAATATAAAGCAGGATTTTTCCTACCAATATCATGTATTCCGTAACATTTCTGTGTTGGATCTACATATACAGATATGTACATATATATAGCCAGATCCATACCTACTCCAAATGCTTTCTGCAAAGTTATGAGGATTATATCAGCTAAGATCTTGCCCTGTAATTTTGTGTAATGCAAATTCAATACTCTGAAATTGCAATGATGCAGGCAATTCTAATAGGAAATAATTACGTTGGCAAGCCTGCTCTGAGTGGTAATATAATAGTCTCATTCTGAGCTCTGTAAGAACAGTCTTTAGGGGAAGATCAAGGATTCAGAGCACCATAGACAAAATCAAATTTTACTGACCCAGGTATGAGGAGAAATTTTTGCAGTCTCACTACTGGATAAGGAAATGCAGTTTTGCAGTAGCTCTGACGCTCTACCCTGCCATAGCCAGTTGCTGAAGATGCAAAGGAGCTGGCATGGTGGAGTGTTGATAGTAGGCATGGCTGTGCAGGCAGTGGGGTTGTGGCTACGCACTGATGGGGACATGGAGGTCCACCAGTTATGGCATCTCCAGTTGCTCAGGAAGGACTATACTGACAGGAGCAATTTGCCCTGCCTTGGGTAAGCCAGTATAAGCCAAGTTCAGAAGTGCAGTAGTCACTATGACACGAAGAACATCCTTCTCATGCTTTCCTGGGATGATTTTTCAGATGCCATCCCATTCCTGGACAAAGCTGGTCATGCTGAAAAGTGCCCCAGAGCAGTTCTGTAGAACAGCTCTCTAGCAAACTGAAGTATCTTGATCAAGAGTAGAGTAAGTGTTGTTTCAAATGAGAGCAAAATGTGTAAGTATGAAGCTTTACCAGCCAAATAAGACAACCAGACAATGCCATCTGACAGAACTGGCCAAAACCAAAGCACACACCAACCCTGGAGGGATTTATTTCTGCACTGAATCATCTCACTTTCTTACCTCCAACAATGACATAAACAAGAGCCATGAAAACAAGGCTTCTCAGGCCTTCTGAAATGTTTGAATCTTAGGGTTTCAGCTCAGTCTGACCCTTAGTGAAATCTTGACATCTGCAAATACAGGCCTTTCACATGCAAATCGAGGGCTGTAAATAGGGAGCATGAGCATTTTGGAAATGCTTTGACGTACTGGGCCCTTAGACCAACTTTTTCTTTGGTCACTTCTTTCTCTGTAGTTAAAAAATGTTAAGACATATGCCGTGCAACGTTGTCAGGACTTCTTCCCCTCACTACCCATGTGTCTAATGATTTAGATGAAAACATATTCAAAAGGGTCATTCACCAGTCTCCCCACAGGCTTAAATATTTTTAACTCAATGTCAAAGGATGCTAGAATGGGAGTGATACTCTGCCCAGTCCTTTTCGCAATACAAATCATACAAGTAGAGCGTGTGTGAAAAAAACATGGACATGCCTGATGTTATTGTACATACAAATAGAGGGTGTGTGAAAAAACATGGACATGCCTGATGTTATTGCAAGGCTTCAGTGTGACCATACTGTGCTGGGAAAGGGCTCTGCTTAGTTTCTCCTGTGGTGACAAGAATTGCCTGTGCATGCAGCACATTTCCAGACCCTGTGCTTCTGTAGCGGCAACTTCACGCATTCGCCAGATAAGACAGACTTCCCCTGCACAAAATCCTCTACTACAGTGATCACATCCCACTCTCTCTTCAGGTGACAATCTGAGTGCTAGCATGACCCCAGGCTCTTTGTATGCTGCTTTTATCTTTACCATTTAAAAACTGAAACTTCCAAGGAGCAGGTTCCAAAACTTTTTGGGCCTTGCTAAAATATCAGGAGCAATTATGATTAGTTCAAATAACCTTGGTCACATTTAAATGGCTTCTCCTTGGGATACTGGCTTAAGTTATTGTTCATCTCACCCCCAGCTGGCTTCCTTGGTTAACACATGGATCCTGTTCTTCATTAACTCTTACCATCTAGTTAATTGAATATTATTGAAATTCTGGTTTTAGTCCAGAAAACACCATGGACTCTGATATTTAGCTAGATCCTAATTTCCTTTTTTTATGCAACTCACAGCAAGTATATTTTCAACAGTTGAAGATCCTTAAGCAGGTCAGTTTATTTTTGCGCTTTTTATATTATCAGATTTATAGTCAGGTCACTAAGGACTTAAATGACTTCAAGATCTTCTCCAGGGAAAGTCTATCAGTAGGAAAGATATTCTTGGAAGAGTTTTAACCTTTCCTAACCACAAAAGCATTATAAAATTCCATCTTAAGGCAATATGTGTTGACAGTTTTTCCAGTTTATTGCAATAATCTTGCAGTCCTGCTTTACTATACATCTTAATCTTCCACTTTCTTCTGCACTGTTGGATTGAGATCACCAGCATCAATAAAAAAGAAGAAACAGCATCTACTTGTATTTATCAGGAAGAAAGAATTTCAGTTGACAGTGATGAAGAAAGATTAAATTCTTGTTCACTTTCAGTCTGGTTCCTGGGGATTTTCCGATGTATTTTAATCTGATGGATTTTCCAGGACGTATAAACAAACTAAACTAAAAATCGAAACAAAACAAAACAAAACAAAACAAACTGCTTAATAGAGTTTTTCCTTCAATTCACTGTATAAATCTTCCTCATTTGCTTTTCCTTACTTTCTCATTTTCAGGTTAGAAACCAGTGCCTACATTCCAGAAACAAATGTTTTTAAACAGCACTAAAACATGGAGGTGGCCTAGTCTCTTATTATATGTATGTAGTGACAAGTGACTGAGTCTTTTATTGCTGTTTAGGTTGGCAGAGAAAGTTATAACATATACATGTAAAGGGACTCATTTGGGGTTTTATTTAGCAGGGGAAGGAAGGAAGGAAGGAAGGGA
>JANZLQ010000008.1:27063250-27097950 GCA_026212715.1 Elanus axillaris
GGGTGGGTGGGCGGGAGGAATTTGCACACATGCCTGTGTGTCTCAAAAGGGTTTAAATCTAGCTTATTCTTGCCATGCAAACAGGTCATAATTCTGAAGAACTAGATAACATTTGCTGCAGGTCTTTATGAACAATTTATTGGGTGCAGCAAGCTTGAGTACATTTAGGGGACGTATACTTCCATTACAGCTTGCATGTCCTGAGTCTCTTTTCCTCTGCCAGCTCTACTGTGACTTTGTAGAGCTGGTCAAAATGCAAGCAAATTTTGATAACACCCAAGCTCAAAAGATATCATGAAGAATTCTTAAAAACATTTTGTTTGATGGTTTTACTTTTCTTCTTTCCTTCTCCATTTTACCACCTTTTCATTTTCTGTGGGAAGTTTCTGTGTTTCCTTTCAAGTTGTTTTTCCTCTTGATGTACTACAGTAGCCAGGCATCCTGTCAAACTATGGATATATTCCCAGGAGGACGCTATTTCCCTGGTACACATGATCCTGAAAGGATGGAATGGCCCAATAATTTTATGTTCTTAAGTTACAGAGCACTTACCACCGAGGTAGAGAGGGCAAAGTATGGGGGAAATGTAGTTTTACTGTTTGCAGAAGTGGAATTTAGGCCAATTATAAAGGCCATCTTAGAATATCATACTCTTGAAATAGCCTGGAGATATGTGCAATACTTGGCTTGACAGTCAAGCCCTAACAGACAACAATACTTCTGTTTGTTTCACTGGTGCAATGAGCAATAGACCTGACTGAATTCAGGAGTTAACAAAGTCAGGGAAAACTCAACCTGGAGTCTCAGTGAAAAAATGGGAGCTTGACGCACCATGACTTGCTACCTCATGTAATCACTTTCATTTCTACAGGACATTGTGTAAATAGGAACACATGACAGCAGAATATCCTGATCTGGAAACATCTTGCACCCACATTACGTAAATGCCAGACAAAGGAGACCATGGTTCCCTCATGGCCAAAGTTTGTGTTTGGGGCCTGAGGTTCTCTCCAAGTGCTTTAGCAAGCAGTTTGGACCACAAGAAGTGGATCTAAAGACCTCGGGAGCTGGTGCAGAGGTTCTGGCATCCCAGTAAACAGATTTCTGAGTATTTCACTTCGTGGGAGTTCTAGTCTGGTTCTATGGACTGAAGGCACATCTGCAGCTTGAGCGCAGTAGGTGATCTCCTCAGCCATTGCTTCCAGTTTAGTTTCAACCCAAAAGACTCTGGTTCATGAATGCTGAGACCACTTCATGATACAAACCAAAGCACAGCAAGTGGGGAAGCATCTGCTTTTAAGGTTAAGGAGAATTGTTGGAGGTTCATAAGCAGTAGAAACACATCCAACTTACTAATTCCAATAACACTTATACTATGTAATGCTTATCGCACCAATGACTCCTTTGGTGGTATTAATTGCAATTTATTATGTAAGCATTCATTAGGCCCATTCCTCCAGATCTGGCTGTGCTTTGCTTGATTCAGCACCCAAGTGTGGCTCAATTTTCCTTGCATTTTCTGGTCCCTGTACTTATCATTTCAGCCCTATGGCATAATTAGATTCCCTGGTGGGAATTACTGCTTCAGTCAGAGATTGCTCAAAGCAGCAATGATCCACCAATACTCTTTCCTTTAGGAAAATTTATTTTGGGGTAAGCTTGGTTCTCCAACAGCCAGAGGTTACTCCCATCTTGAGTAAACTCACTGTAGCATGAGGAGGACAGGATCTGTTCCATAGCATATTTCCAGGTTATCATACCAATATGTCATTTGCTGTTCTGATTTGTTAATCACTGTACATCAGCAGCAATCATTAGGCTTGTGTTCATCATCCCAGATGAAATCTGGCAACATTCAAAGTTCTAGCTTTCACTTTTTTCTACAACTTGATAAATGGCAAAACTCTATATGAAACTCTACCCTCCTACATTTATTTTTATTTTTTTTAGATATTGCTCTATTCTATACATAGGATGATTTCTATAAGAATGTACAGATGCAGCTCTGACAGAAGAATTACTTAGGAAGTTCAGAACATCTGAAATCAGATGAGAAAAGAAACCATTCTGCAGACTTAATTAAGGCTTTTGCTAGCAGCAAACACTATAATGCAACATGACAGTTAATTTGAATGATTTTTCTTAAGATGACTATTGCTTTTCATTACCTAATTTGACATTAAGGTTGGTGCTGTGTGTCTAGCCTGCAAAACAAAAATAAAAGTTAATAAAACACATGCTAGAAATAGAATACAAGTTCAGAGGGAATGCTCTGGGTGCTAGGCCTTTCTCACGCTTTGGGGAGAGATATACTACCATACCCTTGTCCTAATTTTTTCAGTGTAGTTTAGAAAAGGCCTTATGGCTAATATGTCACATCTAATATAATTTGCTATTTCTGCCTTGCATTTTATTGAACCTTACTTTTTCATATTATAACCGTTCTGCTAGAAGGGCTATAGATAAAGTTGTGTCAGCATTTCATTAACATTGGTTTTTCAGTGTTTTTCAAATAAGATATTAACACAGTTCTCATCCTTGGCTTTAGACTGGTAGATATCTTCAATTTAGGTGTGAATCATTTGCAATAATTTTTAAAGAAACAGTCTGGCCCACTTTTTAGCTGAAGATCCATTTTTGCTCCTGAACAGGGAAACACAGCAGGATTTCAACTGAGTGCTGGAGCTTAAGCCACAGCCCAGGCAATTTCTCCTGGTGGTGTAACCTTCTTCTTGCAGAATCTTTTCTTCCCTGTCCTCCTCCAAAATATGACAGAAGACTAATGAATGATAAAGTCTGACCTTTGCAGGTGCTGAGTGCTTCTACCTTATACAACCTGAGGACCTAGTGGACCACTCAAACACAAGAGCATGCCTTACTTGGACCAGGAGCTGGCTCTACAAAATCCATAGATCCACACAACTGCCAGCACAGTCCAGTTAATTCAGGCTTGAAATCAGAGATTACATGAAATGGTGTCTTTGTGATAATATTTTTAAATAAAACTACACTTACTCTTGAAGTCTTGGCCAAAAAAAAAAAAAAAAAAAAAGCAAAAGCAAACTATTTAACTTAGCATAGATTTTGACTGCGTAGGAATACATGACCAAATCTCCTGGGAGCTTTACTTACAATGCAGCAAAAAAAAAATTAGATAAATAAACAGAGTCATTTTCCCTTGAATTATTGAACAATTGAATTGGTTAATACCCTCAATGCCAGCTGCACAGAGAAAATAAATAAGGAAGAATGGTTAATAAAAAAACCTCCTATCTCAACTGTGTGCCCTTCTCTTGAGCAATGTAGATGCTGAACTGGAATATTGATTGATAGGTAATTAACAGAACATATCTAATCTATCTGGTGATTAAAGATCTAAGTATCTCAAGTGGATTAAAAGGAATTCAAATATAAGCATTTCATTTGTGAAACTGTATTGCTTTAGTAATTCTGTATTACTTGCAAATGAGGTATTTTTGTTTCATATGTCTTAAACCTCAACAATACCCTTAATGAATTAACTGATAATGAGTGTCTTTTTAAAGCAGATCAGATACAAATTTGAAGTAGCTTAATAGGTTCTTACTACTGATATTGTCATTACCTACTGCAAGCATTAGCAAAATAAAATGTTTTCCTTTTTTTCACTCTTTCCTTTCCTTTACAGCTTTCTACCGATGCAGTAACGTTAACCCTATGGTAAAGAAGAGGATTTCCTTAGTCCATGTCTTCAATGTGAAATTTTACAGGATAGTAGCAGAAGGCCTTTGTGCACCTAATAGCAATGAAAAGAAATTATGCCATTTATTGATGTACAAACTAAAGAAAAAATACCATGTTTCTATGATTGAGGTTTGGAAAAGACGCACAAAATGATAGAGCAGCTGAGGTTGGATAGCACCTCTGGAATCAGTTCATTTGACACCCTGCTAAAAGCAGGGTCAGCTTAGCTCAGGTTGGTCAGGGCTTTATCTACTTAAGATTTGAACACCTCCAAAGACAGAGAGTCCACGAGTTCCCATGGAGCACTGCAAGAACATAATCTTCTCCATCTTTGTCTATGTATTCATTCTGTCTTCCTTTGATGGCTTTCACTAGCCATCCTGTGCCTTCTGAAGCAGAGCCAGAGCTCTAGTATTTGGTGTCCAGACTCTTCAGATGTTCCCTTCACCAATACTTCCAGCTCACCTTTCTGTCATCATCTGTCATCACCTTGGTATTCCCCTCCACATTTTACTGTTTGTCTCTTGCTTTCTTTATCACTAATAAGTAGATACTAATTGCAGTTCCCTTAACTAGAAGTAATGGTTTTCTGACAACTTTCACACCATTTAGATCAAGGTCAGAATACCTATACTTTAAATTTTTAATGCCTCATTCAGATTTTTCATTAGAGTTCTCTTCTGGTGTTAAACTACCACATATTTATATTGACCTTTCTTATTCTCAAAGTTACATTCTAATTTGCAATAAGATCTTGACTTAAAATGCCTGCAATTCTATGAAAAAAAACCAAAACACACCAACATTCTGGCAAAAAAAATCGAAACCTGAATAATGTTCACCAAAAAAGTAAACATTTTGATGAAACACAGTGATGCTGGCACACAGAAGTTAAAAATCAAATGTCTTATGCTCCAGTTCATGACTGTACTCTATTTCCCATTAGCTAAATGTCTACTTTAAGACAGTAATTTAGTCAACCTTGATAGTTAGTAGAAAGGTATGCTTGCCTCAGAAACAGATTCAGCTATCTTTCTATGATGCCTGTCCCAAGATAGGATGAACTACCTCCTGCACATGCTTCTCTCTCCCTGTCTCAAGAAATGGGAATCTCCATCCTCTTTAAGGCCCTAATGTCTTCCTCTGCACTTTGAGTTTTATGATCATTGACTTCCAAAGAGCTTTAGAGGGTATTTCTGACAGGAAATATCTTGTATCATCAAGTCTCTAGGACCATGCTGTTGGCTATTGTTCTTAGACACAGCAAATGCAATCTGTGAAACAGGCTTGGCAGAGCAAATGTGTGTGAATGAAGACTAAAAATTCATTATGCCCAGTCAGTGAAACATAAAAAAGACAGAAGCAAGGCCAAGATAAGAGAGAAAGGAAAGATGAAAATGCTGAAGAAGAAAAAGAAGTATGGGCAATGCAGAGAAGGAGCATGGTCTGAGCAAAGGACATGACTGCAAGTAAGTCTGAGGTGTGCAGAGTGGCTTAGAAAGAGAGAAAAAAAACCCCTCATCCATCAGTGGATGACATGACAACTATGCATGGAGAGAAGGATGGGTAGTCAGAACAATGAAACAATTAAGCTGAGTATGTCTATCAATTATTGCTAATTATCAGTATGTCACTCCTAAGGACACCACTTACTATATATAAAGATGTGATAAACTGTTTAGCACAAAGGGAAAAAGATGAAGCAAAACTATTCATAACTGATCCTATAAATATAAATTCAGCTTATCTTAATCTGTGTCCACCAACAGACTCAGCCAGAAGGTGCATTCAGAGCAGACAATCTCTGAGTGCATTCAGCCAGGCAAGATACACTGGTTGGAGGTAAAAATGGGACCACCTGCCCAAGACCACTGGGTACGATGTGCATCCACCCTCTTTCCACAAGAAAGTGAGTGTAAATGTGCTGGAAGTAGACTGCTTCTCTTACTCATCTTTCATAAATTCCTTTACAGGCAGGATACAGACTTTTAGGGATCTGTGACACAAAGCTACTGATTAGAGAGTACACCTTTATTAGGTGGCTCACAGGCACCCTGTGGAGAGAAGCATCTAATTGCATGGTGCAAAAGAAAGAGGACAGGACAGAATACTGATTAATTTTGGCGTCTCTCTTCGCCCCCACATTCACTCCAAGATGATCGACAAGGGCACCTCCCCACTGCCATGGGGTTCACACTCTGAAGACCAGGACTTATACAGCTCACTGCAATCTGGGCTACATTGAAAGAACAGGGTAGAAGGGAAAGAGAGTATTCAGTTCCCCTGTCATTTAATAAAATTAGTTTAATCTGCATACTTTCTCCATTAAGTGTTTGCTATCTGTGATGCTCTTCTGGAGGAGAAGATCCATTTCCAGAAGGCTGTCAAGCTAAAAATGTGATACTTTTAAAGGGGAGATTTTAACTGCGCTTCTGATAAGAACACATATAAGAACCCCTTTGAGATTGATCTTCCTATGATTTCACTGATGCCTTGAGTGTTTTATTTGAAATGTTAGACATTTCTTAGCCAGAACTATGAGGTTTGGCTTTTAGCAAGACAATCAAGGTTTTATGCTTTTAATCACCATATGTTGTTCCATAAATGTCAAATTGTTCCTAATGCTATCTTCTAGCATACAGGTTTTTAATTTGGTTTTGTATTCTGTGTTCATTACTGGCAACTGAGGGCTTGTCATACAAGATTTTCATTTTTTTATACTGCTTTGATTCCAGTCAGAAATAAATATATATATGCATTCATACAGAGACACTCACACATACAGAAGATGTGCATGCTTTTCAAAGCTGTAGAGGAATACAGAAAGCATATGAAATTTTTCTTTCAGTAGTCACAGTGACTGTAGCCCCTCAAAGACCATAAAAAGAAAAAGATAGATCTCAGGAAAACTGTTGAGAAACATCAGGATTGTCAGACTGCATCTTTCAGTCAAAAAGATCAAAAGACATTTTAACTGAAAATACTCTCTATGTTACAGTGAGGTTCAGGGCTCAGCAAGGAGGACTCTATCTGAGCCACTAAAAGAAAATAAATCAGCTGTTGACTCAGAAGATGGTTTGGATGTCACAGCAAAGAGTCAATGCACCCTGAAACACCACGTAAATCCAGACTGCTTGGACAGTGAGATTAGATATGAAAAAGTTTTCTTCTGATCACAGCAGAGAAAGCAGATGTGAAAATCTACCTTAGCTATCTTCCATGAGCTTCTGCAAATGTCAGCAGAGGAGGCAGAAATTATATCCTGCTCTCTGATCCGGGATAACAGATCATCTGCCAGCGACTGGTTAAATAACAGGAACACACTGCTTTCCTAAAGAGTTTAACAAAGACTTCAGGACTCCTTTACTGAAGAATTTTCTTTGCTGTCATCAAGGAGAGATGAAATACCTTTCAACTGTCAATGTGCTGTTAACAATCTGAGCTCTACATGACACATCTGATTGCTTGGGTCAATTCTTAAATATTCTCCAAAGCCTTGGGAAACCATATGTAAAGATAATTGGGACAGATTCAAGGTTAGAAATACAGAAAACCAAGGTAGGTCACTGTAAAAAGCATCCTAACTAGTCAGGCTGCTACTGTTTAGATTCTCAAGAGGTACAAACTGATGAAAAACCAAGGCAAGATGCCTCATGAACATAGTTAACAAGACAGTAAGTGGCCACAAGCAAAATTCAGCAGTGAAGCTGGAGATAAGTATCCAGTCTAATTCCAGAATTTAAAGTCATGGCTGTAAGTTAGAATAGGAAAAAATTAATGCTGAGCTACCAGACAGGAGATGGACTCACAAGCAGGGCCTGAACAGGACCTCTGGCATCACAAGAGGCTGTTCAGGCTAGTCCCAGCACCACAGCATGAGCAACCAAGTTTGTGTATTCTTCACAGATACTGTCCAGCCTTAAAACCCTCCAAGACACTTTAACAGCCCCAGTCAGTCTCTTCCATGCTTGATTGTCCTTCCAGTTAGAAAACCTTTCCAAATCTTGATCATACTGCTCTCTTGCTGTAATTTAAGCCTGTCACTCCTTGTCCTACGTCCTGCAGACATGTAAAACAGCTCATTCCTTTCCCAGCTGACACAGCCTTTTGCGTATTTATTTCTCCCCTCAGTGTTCACTTTTCAGCACCATCCATCACCAGAAAGGAAAAAACACTGGTAGAACTGGAGTTTTTTCACTTACTTTCACAGTTAAGACATGCTGAAGTTGGCCAGGTGGTCCATGGTAAGTAATATTTGTGCATGGTGAGGTGGAAAGAAGCACCAAGCATAGAGCTAAGAAAATAATAGCAGAGAAGTTTCTCAAGGATAGCTGAACACCCAGCTGTTTGTTCCTTGCCAAACATGTAACAGGTCATCAGATCAAAAGAAAACACAGGTGTTACACCACAAACCATAGCTGGGTGAAAATAGCCTTTGCACGTGGCAATAGCATCAATAAGGTGACAAGTATATTGTACACACAGAGCACCATAGAAACAGATAGCACCACCAGGTTCATTCTTTTCCCTGCCTTTTTAGGTAAGCCACAGCCACAAACAAGACCAGGCTCCATTTGTGCTGCTGCAAGAGCCTCCCCTAAGGACCTTGTTGGTATATTCAGGACGTAGCAACGTCCATGTTGCCTCACCTCTCTGCAGCCACAAGCTGGTGGTTCCAGTTAAGGTCAGTTGGTGGGCAGAAGCCATGTTCTACAACATTCCAGTAACGTTGCTATTTGACTTGCACAGCTGCAGGCTGGAACCATGGCAAAGGTTTTGCTGAAAATTTGGCCCCAAATTCCAACCTGGCACCTATTTTACCCCAAATTTTCAGAAGTCTTCCTGAGTAGCTAAGCACAGTGATGGTTTGTGAAATGAGAGTTGTTGGGGGCCTAGACTGGAAATAACTGGGGGCGGAATGAGGGGAGCGGTGGGAAGGACCACTGTATACTGGGATTTGGAGAAAGGATTCAGGTGAGAAAAAAAAGGTTATACAATGCCCAGTGGCAGAGGAAAGGAAGACAGCTTCAGGGGGAGTACTAAGAGCTCCATTTTGTCTGCAATAAGCTTATGCTGATGGTTTCGAAAGCATAATTGTTTCTAAAATAGTCAAATTATGCATTATGAATACATTATCTCATGCATTTAGATCTATTTTTCTGCTGATGAAGTAATTCACAAAACAGTCCTGATTTCTGCAAATGTATCCACTTGAAGCTCAGAAATTGGTCTAAAACCAGATCTTTACAGTACCAAGAGAAACACCTCAGCTAGTTCAGCTACATTAATAGGTCAGATAGATCTTCCACTAGACAGTCTTTCTCTCTCACACATATATGCACACACAAGTCAGTACATACTATCCAGCATGTCTATATTATGGCAGCCTCCTGAATGTTTCTCAGCTTACAAGAGCAATTGCCATGGAAATGTTGTGACAATCCCCTCGAGGCAAATGAGTTGTCTACACAACAGCATTTCTCAGCTCAAGAGGTCCCTTTTCAAGGCTATATTGAATTGAGTAAGTCACACCATTACTGAGGCAGTCTCAGGACTGGCAGTACAAAACTATACAGTGATTTGCTAGCCTTAATCGCTTTTCAGCTCTATGCAGCAGTCTTCTGGAAGTCCTGAGACATGCTTTTCCAACACTTGTGCAGTATAACTGAAGTATCCATTGTTAAGGGGCCGTTTTCAATTTTTCTTAGCAGTCTCTTTTGTGGCAGGGTCAGCTTTTTAAGGAGGGCTAACAATCCTTCAGTGTCAAACGGACCCCTTTTTCCAAGAAAAAGAACCCACAAAGTAAAAAGAATTAAACATATTATTTAAATAAAGTAATATTGTATTATCACAGCTCAGATTATTTCTGTCCTCATTCTTCAGCACAGCTAACCTCCCTTCTCATTTCATATAGCTTTCAGGTATAAGCCTTTTAGGGTTTTAGGATTCACTTTATCCTTTCCATTCTTTACCTCTTCATATCTTTTCTCCTCCCAGGATTTCTCTCTCCTATCATTTTCTGTGATATATAGGTATTAAAAATTAGTGCATATCGTGACCTGCTGTGTACCATCATCCTCTCACTGCACTAGAACTAATATGACCTACCCCAGTTCAGAATATTGTCTTATATGGATGCATTTTATATAGGAGAGACTAGCTTTCAGTTATTGCTTCTAACCAATACTCTTAGCAGACTGAAGTTCAGGAGCATTTGAACCAAGGAAGGAGAGCTTGCTGGTTATATAGACCCAGCTGCAAGCTCTAAGTTCGTGTTCACTTACTCCTATCCACCTCCCAGAATGGAGGATACTCTATGTCTGGGGTCTGTTTCAATGCCACCTCTCTGTAAGGGGATTAACTGCTTATTAGAGAATGACAATCTGGGAATTTAGGAGACTTGCTCAGGGACAAAAATGACATTGCATAAGTAGGAACATGACAAGGACTTCAGTTCATGGTATGTGTCAGTGCTGAATTTGAGGGAACATGCCCATAGGAATGATACACACTCATTCTGCCCTGACATGTTTGCTGATGTGACCAACAGTGCAGAGCATTATGGTGACAATGCTGACGTGGGGATAACCATTCCTCTAAGAACCAAGCTAAAAAAGAATTCATCTCCCATAAGCTGCCAAATGGCCATTTCCACAGTCACAGCCCATGGCATGTACGTGGAGGCCTTCATATTCAAAATGCACTTACAAACAAACACCCTGCTCATCCCCGTCAGGAAATTATATATACTATCTCTATTTTAAGGAAAGGAATAACAATGACAATAAATGCAAATAACCTACCCACAAAGAAATTGTTTCTCATCATTTTCCCTCAGAACCTGCTTCCTGCATTGTCACCAGACCAGTCCCTCCTCACCAAGTGGCATTGACTTCCAACGTAATGGCCCAAGAAAGAGCTGCCTCCCCCTTCCCACTCAGCAGAGCTATGCTCGCCCCTCCATTGTCTACAAAGCCCATGCTTAGCCCCCTGAGGTGGGCAGACCTGAGACAGTCATGACAAGCTCCATGATCCACGTGTTCTCCACCCACACTCATAGAGGTGGTCTGAGCTCAGCATGTCCACCCACCAAACTTCAACCATCCCCTGTTGCTCCCAGTTGTCATACGCCTGGCCCCACTGTAGTCAGACTCATGAGGATAGTGTGGGTCCGTCTGAAAGCCATGAGCCTGCTCAGCTGTCCCTCTCCAGAGAAATGTGTAGTTCCACTTTCTGGCTATAAAGATGTATGAAGGGGGAAGTGGAAACCAGTTTGGATTTCTGTAACCAAGCTTGGACCTATACTTTTCTGATATTTCAAATTTGCCTTGCCTGCCCAAATGCAATATTGTTCTTCTTCAGAGACTTACTGCTAATATTATAATCCACACTGGCAAATAAACATACACATCTAATTGACTACTGCAATGACTGCAATGAAATTGCTTCCTCACATCTTTCCATCATCTTTCTTAGCTCTGCACATGTAATTTTCCACTCTATTGTACTTGCTCTGAACTCCACTTTGAAGAGCTTTTCCATTTACTGAAATACTAAATAGTCGCAACAATTTATTTGCACTTCTATTGTGCCTTCCTCCCCTCGGAGAATATCAACACAAATTACAAACATCAGTGATTTTAGCCTCCATTCATTCCAGCAGTATAATCCCCAGCCTACAGATGAGGAAACTAAAGCGTGACTTGTCCAAAGTCATACAGGAAACTCACTCCAGAAATCAGTGGTGTCTTAAGGATGCTGGAGGCCATGGGTACTGTGAGCATGTGCAGCAGAGACACTGTCTGTACAGGCAGTGAGACCAGCTCCCTGAGCAGGAGGGGTGAATTCACTCCATTTGAGTCTCCAGACTTGCAGACCACTGCCCAGAAGGTCTGAACTATTTGGCTGCAGGGCCACTTTAGAAGGAAAGGCCCAGAACTTGAGCCTTATGGTGTCATAATTTAAGATGGCACTGCTAAAAATAAAAACCTAATTCCTGCACAGGTCCCTGCCTGCAGAACTTTTAGGCCACAGTTAAGAAAGCAGTGTGCATATCAACAGAAACTTTTCCTTTGGGTTTCTTTTCCTCCTATAGGTGTCTATAGTCTTTCTGCCCCTAACTCTCACCAGCTGGCTGGAAACAATGTTGTTAGGCTATTAAAACAGAATCCAGCTTGCTGATCTTGGCCACTGATCTAAGCTTTAAATACTAGGCTTATGATGACGCAGTCCTCCTACGTTAAATGTTTCAGTCTCTACACAGTAAATATTGAAAAGGGAAGGCTTCGATAGGGAGATTATCTGGCCAACTCAAGTGAGGAAATATAGATGGACTACAAAACTTTTTAGAGTTGTTTCAGAAATACTTATCATCCCCAAATATCTACACAGAGGGCACCCATATAAAAACTTAGGTAATTACTATAGAATGATCGTTTAACAAGCAGCTTAAAATTTAATCTAAAGTTAAATGCATAAAGTAGGAGGACTAGACCTTATCTGCATCTTGTATGCCAAGTTCAGTTTCTTTTTGTTTTCAATTTAACCAAAAACATAATCCAAAATTGTTTCTTTAGAAGTCAAAATTAGTTTCCATTCATAGTCTTTTCAATAAAAATCATTATCTAGCCAACCTTTTTAACACAAATATTGCAGGAGCTGAATTTTTGGTCATTCTTTTACAATGTTGAGAGTCATAGAGAATGAATTGTCATCTTCTTACAACTGAATTCACGCTGTACTAGTTTTATAAGTTGTCTGCTCATACAACAGACATAGACCTATCCTGAAAATATCAGTGAATAATAGATTTGATAAACTATGTTGTTTTCACATGGTAGAAAGTATGTAAATTTGATTTGCATTTATTTGACATTTCATTTGAAAAAAAAACAGCAATGAAATTTTCAAAATGGCACAACATTTCATTTCAACATTTTCAAAAGAAATCTTTTGCATTTTTTATTTTGAAATGGCTTTTTGATATCAAAATTGACCTCATTTTAAAATAAGGGGATTCAACCATATATGGAACATGTGGTTTTGGTTGACTACACATTTCAGTTATGCCAGTATGGAGCAAATAATATTATTTTTTAGTCCCTGCATGTCCCCCCCAAAAAGGAGAGATGCTCCAGTTTGATGTGAGTTAAACATATCTATTACTTGCTATTTTCCCATTAGGAACAAAACCCTTGGGTCACATTCATCTCATCCAACTTAATGCCCCCAAAATGCAACAGTGGAATTCAGATACTTACATGTACATGTCTAGGATGCAGGTCTTTACACATGAGGTGGACTTCCTCCAACAGTAAAAGTGAATACAGCCAACAGAGTCTAGAAGGCTACTGAGACCAACCTCGAGTAAACACATACATATGACCAGATAAAGAAATCTCTAGTTTCATTGACCATGACGACTGAGGGACACACGTTCAGGGATTGCAACACACTGTAAGCACCTAGGGCCATTTGCGATGCCCTAGAAGAGGTACCTATGACACAGGGGCTACGGGAAACATGCCTCACTAGACCAGATAGAGCCAAGGCAGAATCCCCTAAGGCATTTCAAATGGCCTTCAAAATATCAGGGGGGGGGCACAGAATTAAACCCCACATGTTTAGACTAATCCACTTAACATGCAAAAATACTCTAGTGCTACCTATTTTTATTATTTCATGTTTTTCCTTAGGGAGCAGGTGAATCAGAGTTGGACAGTGCCTAACTCTTTCTATGGATAGTGCCTATACAACTAGCTTAGAGTAAATACATCTTGTAAATTGATAAAGATGCATAAAATAAATTCTGTTCCGTCTGATTCATGTGGCTTTGCAGTATAATAGCAAGTGTGAACTTCAAATATTCACAGAAAATTCATCACACTGAGAGGACCATGAATGAAACACAGTCACAGCAAGTACTTCATGAGCTAACTAACCATTTTCAAAAAGGAAAAGTGGGTTCAGTTTTATAATTAAAGCACCCATGCCAAATCATTTGCTCTGTTAAAATAAAACTACTCGTTATGGTGTCATAGACAGCACTTAGTTTCACTTGTGGAAGCCCAGACAGTGTTCTAACTGGCACTTGGGGGATTTACATTGCCAGCTTTAGGTATCACAATGAAGTGCCTGAATTAGGAGGCAAATTTCCCTGGGCTCCCTGCATAATCCACAGAGAAAGAACAAAAGGAACCAATCTCCCTAAATACTACCCAATTCTCAAACAGCAATCAATTGTGCAGACTTTAGAGCCCTCCAAGCTCTATAGATGCTTAAAATCATTAATAAATTAGTTTTTGGTTGCTCTCACGTGAATGTTTAGGACCATGTGAGATAACCTAGGGTATCATGGCTATGAGATAGGAAGCATAGACCCCTCTGGAAAGGCTGTGGGGGCCAGGCACAGCACCTCAGAGAGCTCTAGACCTAAACTACCTTAAGGTCTAAGTGACTTCCTATTTCACCTCAAAATTCCCATAAGTTTATCTTTAATTACCCATGCACACTGAAAAGAACCTCTGTTTTGAGGCTAAGCATTTATTGACTGCCTAAAGCTCTACTGCAGTCCAGGATTAGGCAGACAGGTGACATTCAGGAGACTAAGTCTCTTGGAAAAGCTCAGTTTATTCTGGTCTGGCAGAAATTCCATGGGAAGCCAAACGTCCCTCTTGCTGAAAAGGCTTTTTGGTGGCAGCCGAAAAAGGTAATGTAACGATTTAACGGTAATATTTGAAATTCACTTGACTGTGTTTGGACTTGTTCCCCCCCCAATTGCCTCCCCCTTGTCTAGACTGAACAATCCTCCTGATGTGACTATGGAGGTCCTTGAGATGTGCACCATATTTGGGACAAAATAATGCTATTATCATACAAATGATGCTGAAGAGCTGCCTCGGTTGTGCAGGCTACACTAAAAAATGAATGAAAAAAAGATTAGATTCTGTGAGATCCTTCCTTGCAGGAACAATGTATTGTAAAGCAGATTTGCTTCATTTCCTTCAAAATCCCTCAGATAATGCAGGACAACGCTTTTCAATGGTTCCCACTATAAGCACTACGTGTCTAAGTAAATGGGAACATGGTACACTTCAGAAATCATTGTAAATAATTACTGTTTATCTGGATAAGGAAGGGTAGTCTTGAGGCCTGATTATGCCTACTGATCGGAATGCATTGAAAACTCTGTTCTCATTTTCACATTCCTCAAGTAGCAAAACTTGACATCTGTGCAAAAACTGTCCTGCTGAACAAAAAATATGGCTACTAGTGCAACTAAAAGGGCTAGAGTTTGTTGCTAATGAAACTTTCACCACATTTTTATCTGTCCTTCAGAGGAGTTTGTGGTTATTGTTTTTTCAAAGTTCCCACAGGAAATCTCGGTGGTTTTATCTGCACTTTGAGGGTCATGTAAAAGGTTGGGGCATGTTTGAACACTGAAGAAATTATTCAGAATGCAGATTTGTAAACGAGAGTGATTATTTACTCAGAACAATTGAGCCCAGCCATAAAAGCCAGGAAGCACATATACAGTGAGAGGGCTAGATGCCAGCTCTATGTGCTCACTGCTGATCTGGGTTTCTGAGCAGCTGTGTCTCTCAGTCAGTGACACTAATGAGGGATGAGGATTTTCAGCATCTCACAGGCTCTGACTGATGCAGGCCTGTTTGCATGGACCATCCTGGGGTTTGCATGCTTGCCATAGTTCATGGAAATATGGCAGTGGGGATATATCACCTTGCAGCTGGGCCTCTGCTCTAGCCTTAAATCCATGGCACTAGTTTTGACTGCTGTTATTTGTTCACCTCTTTAACACTAGAACTGCCACAGTCATAGTTATCCTGTATAACTTGACGGTATCATGGCAACAATTTTCGTTAAAGGATGACAACACTGAATTTTCCTAAAAAGCCTTCCCATCCTGTAAAACCTCACTTACATGCACAGAACACAACTGATATGTCCCTGAAAGATTTGTATCTGTTTCATGTAGAGAAATGCTGAAGTCAATCATTTGGTCATTTGCGTAGTGAAATCAGTTGTTGACCGAAGCAGTAAGGAGCAGGCTGCAAACAGTGCTGATTTCATCATGCACAAAGAGCAGGTATTGAAATGATGGGCCATTCAGCTCTGCCTCCTAAAGATTCCCCGCCACACAAAGCAGAGTAATATAATTGTTAAGAATGGAGGGGTACATTTTCAGAGTGCTTTGCTCAGCAGTTTATTCTCAACTCTGATTAAAGTTAATGGGAGTCATGCAGCAGAAATCCCATGGATCGCACATGGTTTGCTGCAAATGAAGGCAGGATTGTGAAGAGTCAGGTACAAAATGGCAATTTTTGCTCCATTTAACCATCATCTCTTTTCCAGCTCTCAGCACATTAACCACTTTTCTGCTGATCACGTCTGCAATGTCTAAAACTAAGCGGTGCTCTTTGGAGCACCCTGTTTCAGCAGTAAAACTGAAACATCATCAATACAGCCACTAGTACCTATGGTAACACCTATCTTGTGTTTTGTTCCCCAAAATAGAAGCTTTTTACAATGTGGGCTAATGTTGCATGGTTTTCACCCTGTTGCAGACTACTAATAATTCCTCAGCAATATACATGAAGGATTAACTCCTGGGAATGCTCCACAGGTGCTACTGCTAAACCCTGTTCAGTGCATTGTCTAATGGCATTTTTCACTGTATGAAATAAACTTGTGTGATTTGGGGGTACAGAAAGTACATTGTGAACGTATTTTATGAGCTGTAAACACACACTATACATTTAAAGGGAAAATGTGCCAAAAAGCTTGCTTAATAAAGAATTTAAGTGCCAGGAAAATTTGGTAAAGCATTATTTCTCTCAAAGACTGTAAGTCCAGAAACATTGCATTCTATCCTTGTTATTTGTTCACCCCCAAAATCCTTTCAAAGCCAAGCCATTCAAAACCCTTCTTTCTGTTTTGGTAACATCCCTGTATTTACAGCTTTCACTTTTACCCTGTTAGTACCATCTTCAGCTTACCTTGGACAACACACCACTTAGGATATCCTGTGCAAAACCCCAGCATAGGCTGGCAGTCAAATAACTTTACCTCATGTTTTCTGGATATATTTTGCACGGAACTCAGTTTCCCAAGCTGCAAAAAAGTATATCCATGACCTGCCTGTGAAGTCATAGAAATCCCCATGCTGGAAGCTGAAGCTATGCACTAAGAGCTATACTACTAAATAATGGAGGTTGAGGAGCCAAGCTGAACTGCTGATGATCCACATGGCGTTTTCTCACCTCCTGGCTCTGCTCTGAACCTCTCTTAACTAGATTTTTTCAAGCCTTTGTTATGAAAGAAATGGGCGCTCTCACCAGTATGGACTAGCATCAGTCTGTGCCACTTGGACTCAGCCCTGTTTCCCTTGCAATAGAGACAGTGCCAATTATTTTTCTGAGGGTTGTGAAAAAGGATTTTGGTGATCTGCTTTTGAATCCACAGTTCCATTCTGAGGAGGTGAATATGTGCACTTAAAAAGCCATTGATTTATGAATCTAACAGTATTAAAATGCTTTTAGGAAAGTTGCTTTGCAATAGAAAGCAGTTCCTTGTTCATATTTCTCCATTTAGAAACATGAAGAGTTAACACTGGATAAAACTAAAAATCAACAAAAGATTATTCTTGCATCTTGAGGTTCTTATGCTGTGACCATCACCCCAGATTCTGGACATCCCTCCAGAAGATCAGAAGAAGAAAAATAATTGCCATCATCCTTGAGCCTGATTCTCTGCCTGCAGACGCACCTCTGGATCTCTCTGGGCCACTCCTCTTACTGCCAGTACAAAGGGAAAAGCAGAAATTAGTCTGAGCTAGGGAAAAGCGAAAATAATTCCCATCTCTCACAGAGAACAGACACACAGTTAAAGCCCCCAGGCCCTCAATAAGAAGACATCAAAGAATCACTTCCAAAACATAATCTGGTTCCCAAAGATTTGCACTAGGAAATCCCTGCAGGAGCTGGTGATGCCAGAAGCAGTACCTATCCCCAACCTGGTTCCTGTCCTGCATGGCAGGGCTGTTGCTGTTTAACCCCAGCTGGCAACACAGCCCCATGCCGCTGCTCACTCACCTCCCTCATGTTGGGATGGGGGAGAGAATCGGAAGGCTAAAAGGGAGAAAACAACTCATGGGTTGAGATAAAGACAGTTTAAGAGGTAAAGCAAAATCTGCACACATAAGCAAAGCAAAACAAGGAATTCATTCCCCACTTCCCATGGGCAGGCAGGTGTTCAGCCATCTCCAGGAAAGCAGGGCTCCATCATGCCTAATGGTGACTTGGGAAGACAAATGCCATCACTCCAAATGTCCCCCCCCCTTTCCTTCTTCTTCCCCCAGCTTTACTTGCTGAGCATGACATCATAGGGTCTGGAATATCCCTTGGGTCAGTTGGGATCAGCTGTCCCGGCTGTGTCTCCCCCAACTCCCGCCTGCTTGCTGGTGGAGTGAGAAGCAGAACAGCCCTTGGCTCTGTGTAAGCACTGCTCACCAGTAATGAAAACATTCCTGTGTTATCAGCACTGTTTTCAGCACAAATCCAAAACATAGCCCATACCAGCTACTGTGAAGAAAATTAACTCTATCCCAGCCAAAAACAGCACAATGGCATAGTCTGAAGGTGCACAGACTGCACCCCAAAGTTTTTAAGGGAGTCAGGTTGCTCAAAGGAAAAAGACCTCAGCAGTCAGTGCAGAGACAAAAGCCCAGATATACACACTTCATCTGACTTACAGAAACCTGACTGTCCCCCATTCTGCAAAGCTGCAGATTCCTCAAGGGAAGGGAAGCTATAAAAGGAATGCTTTGCAAATAAAGAGATCTTTCACAACTTCCAGCTGACTTTTTCTCCTTCCTCATTTATAAAGGCATGGAATTTAGCATGAATATGAGGAGTATTATTATATCTTCCCCTTCTTCACATTGAAGTTTTCATGTTAAATTACTATTAGTGAAAGACTCTGTGGCCAACAGATAAAGACACTATACAAAGAGCTAACCATTATTATTCCCATTTAAAAACCCAAATAAATTTCTTTCCCCTTTAAAACACACCAAAACCAGACATGCAGAAAATGTTAAATCAAGGTGCATTTGATCACTCCAAACTTTCCTAAGTTCCAAAGACCCAGCATCTTCAACATCACTGTTTCTTAGGGGTATTTTTCATCACAATTAAAATGATTCAGCGGGGAATGTTTCCATTCAAAATGTTTCAAATTGCTTTGCTGTCAAATGTATGAAATGTCCTGCATTATGCATAAGAAGGATTTGTACCTCAGCTTTGCTAACATAAACAGTGTTTCCAGCATAGGCAACTAATAGAACAGGGTAATGCTCTGGGGTCTGTTCATAATACAGATGGTAATGATTTGTGCAGCTTATGCATGTGCTTCCCACATAAACATCAAGAACATGAGTTCTTTTATGCCAGTCTTTCAAACACCAGTCTTCCATCGTGCAGGCAATGGCAGAAATCCTCCATCACATCAGTCTTTCCAGAGTCGTCTTTGGCCCTTCCTGATTTCAGATCAGTGGCTAATTAATTGAGTCACACAGATGCATGTAAAATTAGCCAAGAACCTAGTAGATTAACAAAGCTATGGCTGACTAGGTAAAGGCACAAAAGGCATCGCCATGTTCAGTTGCAGAGTGCCCAGCACTGAGGAGGAAATTGCCTGTCGATGTACCCACAGCACAGTACACAGAGGGGTTTGTCAGGTGTTTCTAAACAAGTTGGGTCATTTCTGTGGCACAGTGCTTGCGCTCTGGAAGCTAGTTAGTCACATTAGCATAGCCTGCTAGCCAAATGCTCATATTTGCATTGTGCTAAAGCAGCTATCCTGTTTTTCAGCTTAAAGAAGCTGTCTATACTGACAATTGAAAGACAGCAAAGAGATTTCTGTCCTTGGTCCAAGAGGCACTGACAGCTTTACATCATCTCGGCTTAGTGACTTAAGTGTCACTGTAAGGAGTTGCACCGAAGGGCACAGACATATCCTGGGTTCCCCATGCACTACGGTGAGAGGCCTCAGCTTCTAAGAGGAAGATGCAGAACAACTAACATACTAAGCCAGCCAGAAAGAAATGCCAAAGACGGAAATTTCCTAGTTAGTTGCCATTGCAACACTAGGAGTCAGAGCCAAACCCCATACAAATCCATATAGCCCTCAACTGATGGTTGGACTTGATGATCTTGAAGGTGTTTTCCAACCTTAATGATTCTATGATCCTGTGATTCTAATTCTCATTACAGCATGAGCAGGCAACAATACGGGGTGCTGGAGTGTGGAGTTTGGGTGCAAATTCTCCATCCCTCCTCTGAAAACTGTATTATCATGCAGGCAGGAATGCAATATCTCTGGAGCCTGAAGGATAATGACAGCTCAGATCTTCTGTGTCTCTCTGATGAAGTCCTGGGGCTGGCTCCTATACCTTAGACAGCTTCTGCATATCTCACACACACCATTCATGAACATTAGACACAGGAGGCAGGCTGTGGGACTATCCATGTTCAGAGAAGTTGCTTGGGCTAGGGTGTTTGCCCTCTTCTTGTTTCTTCTCCTCCTGGCTCCTTAGTGCTTTCCTTTCAAACCAGATGGGGTCCAAACCCATCAGCAATAGAAAAGATGGTGCCAGTTCCAGGTGTTATGCATGAGATTTACAGCTAACCAGTCCATTTTCCTCAATGATGATGAAAAGATTTGTAGGTCAACTGAAAGGAGAGATGAATACAAATATTATAAGGTTTAGAAAACTTGGCCTAGGAGGAGGGGGGGTGGGAATCTGGGCTTTCTTTGTCTGGAAGAGAGAAGGCATCTTAGATATATGAAGCATTTTCCACTGGGTAAATGGTTCTTACACAGATGAGAGTTATCTGCACTTTCAATCTGTTGCAGGCAGACCCAGAAATCATTTCCAAATTTCAGGCTAAGGAAGTCCAATGGCAGGATTATCACTGCATCCTTGTGCTGCTCCTATATACTTCTCTGAAGCCTCTGCTATTGGCCACTGTTATATAGAAGGCACTGGGGCAGCTGAGCCTTTGGTCTGAGCAACATAGTTATTATTATCTTCTTAAATCTGCTTAATTTGCAGCAAAGGAGTTTTATGAAAAATTTCTCAGTTGTGAGGGTAGTTAAGTGCCCAAAGAGGCCACCTTGGGAGACTGCGAAATCTCCATCATTAGAGGTTTTAAAGAACAGATTACACAAACAGCTGTCAAGGGCAGCTCAGACATATGTGATCCTGCCTTCAAGCAGAGGGATAGACAAGGAGACCTCCTGGGATCTCTGTCTAGGATTCTGCCCCTCTTCTGTATATCTCCAGCCAAAAGCAGAACGCTCAGATGTCTTCTTCCAGTGACACCTTCTGCCATGGGTGGATCCACTAGCTATATAGCAGTATTGCCCATCTCTTTCCTTCTCTAGTATAATACATGTACGAAAGGCAGAGAGATGTATATGGGATATGTCTGTGTCCCGCTACTCCCTGGGAATCACACGCGGTAGGCAGAAGATAAAGAAGTTTGGGAGCTGCTGAGTTGGGGAATGGGTCACCACTTTCCAGCCTCATTTCTGAGGAAGAGCAGTTGTTTAAAGCCAGATTTGCCCTCACCTATGGCCCAAGGGCAAGTACAGCCCAACTGACCTGGAGAATGTAGGCCAGTGAGAGGAGCCATTCCCTGAAGACTTGAAAGAATGGTTGCCCATGCAGCTTCCCTCACTTCATTTGCTTCCCTGTACACAGCTAACAGCTTGCAAACTGGCAGCAACCCAGCAAGCAGAGAGGAAGACAGGATTCCTGGTAGACACAGACATTCACCCTCACACGTGCTCACTTCCACAAACCATAAAGTTGCGATTCCTTAATTCTCATCTCTCCAAACCCAGCTCAGATACAAAGCGAACATTTTGTCCCGTTTGGAGGAGAACTCCTAGTCCTGCAAATTCACAGGTTGTTTGGCACTATAAAAAAGATCATGGCTGCAGAATCTATGTGTGGTGCACACTTGTGCCATTGGTCTCTGCCTTTCAGGGAGCAACTGTTGTTCAGCCACAAAAACGCAAAGAAAGAAAGGAAAGAAATCAAATATTTACAGGAGGAAAAGCGATCCTACCCCACATGGTACAAATTTAGGGATGCATTGTAGCTACATTATGTGCACATAGCTACTGAAACAATTTCCAACAGAATGTTTACATAGTTGTCTGGAAGTGTATTGTTTGCCTACTTTTTTAAGACAATTTATATGCAGCACACATAGCACCATGCATGAAAATTCAGACAAAAACACAGATGCATGCAACAATCCCTGGCCAGCTGTTGCTGCTCTTTATTTTTTGTTGCTCAGAAGTACCTAGGAGAGAGGAGGAAGGTAGCAGCCCATTGTGCTAGGCGCTGTACTACCCCAAACTGAAAGACAGGTATTTCCCTTGAGGAATATACAATCTACACTTAAGTCAAAACACAAGAAGTGAATGTAACAGAGAGTGAGCAAGTGACATACGGGAATGAATAATAAGAGGGTTTATGTGTGCCAGCTTTATGCTCTCATGTGCCAGCTAATTGAATACATGATGCAAATAAATACCAGTCTCCTACTGAAGGCAACAAGTTAGCTGTAGTCACTTAGCAATTTATGAGGAGCTTCACAGAGAAATTCATGAGAAATTTGGAGGAGCCCAGGGAAGAAGATAGATCTGTTTGGAGAGGGCATCCCAGCAAAAAGCATCAGTGTGGGATAAAGGGAAGGGTGTGTGACAAGGGAACAGGAGGATGAAGGAGGTTAGCATCACTTAGGCAGCAAAGCAGGGAGGCCCAGGTAACAGGGCTGCTGAGAGGGAAGGATGTGGAAGTCCTGGACCAAAGAATAAAGAGCTTGTATCTAACTTGTTAAAGAGATGGTGGGACCAAGAAGGACTGCAAAAGGCAAAAGAAGATGAATTTGTCGCTGCACTTTGAACAGACCAGAGGGAACGGGGTCAGTGGGTGTCAGGAACACCTTGGTGAAATTGTCAGAGTGAAACTTAGGTTACTGCAGGCTGTCTAAGAAATGGTGTGAAGCCACCAAACCAGTAACAGCCTGTTCTGGGAAGCATGTGGGTGAGAACTTTTCCATTTCCAAGGAGGAAGGAGAGGAGGAAAAGCCCCCACAAAGAAAGCAGAGGTAGCACCAGCTACAGGAGAGGATGCAACAGGGACAGCGAGTGAAGCCTGCCCAAAGCTGTGTGTAATTGCCAGCTCAAGAACACACTTTGATTTTAACAGCCAGTCCTATAGAACCACCTTCATACAAGGCCCAAAAGAATAAGTCTGCTGGAAGAAGTGAAAAGATCTATTACTCCCTCTTCTTGAAGTGCTCCTTTGCAGAAGGTCTCTCATTCCCTGTGTGCAATTGTTGCACGGGTCAGAGCTGAGTCTCCTGCCTTAGGTGCCTCAAGTTAGGTGGTGTGAAAACCACTCATCAACGAAATTACATCAAAGTCCCTGTACTGCAGTTCCCTGTGTCACCATGCAGACAGATGCCCCCTCCTTCGGGCTCTGTGGCAGGTACTATTTATGTTCAATATTTTTTATATACCCCAAAACCTCTATGGGGAAATGCCAAGTCAATAGGCCAAGAGCTGGAATATAGTAATTTTGTGCATTTATTTTTCTGGTTTTAAAAGGACAATGGTCATTTTACAACTCTGTAGAGCCTTTTATCAACAGAAGCACTACCACCTGCCAGGCCCCCCAAGGGCACATATGGGCTTCACTGCTGTCCCTGCTCACTCCCAAGGACTCCCCCCACGCTGCCCAGGAGCCCCTGTCAGCCCCCCAGGTGCCATCAGCCCCTGCCCCACAGGCTGTCCAGCTCCCCACAGACCTGCCCTGCCCGGCCATGGGTACCACCGAGCCAGGCCCATGCACAGGCCCATGTCCCAGCCTGCTCTCAGCCTGTCCCCAGGGAGGTGCCCAATGCCCGGGGCTGGGGCTGGGGCTGCCCTGGCTCCCCCGGCTGCCCTGCTCTTGGCTGATGCAGCGGGATGGGCCCTGGCTGCCAGGCCCTGCATTGATAGACCCCTGGGAGCCCTCACTGCACCCTGGCACCAGCTGCCTGAGAAATATTAGCACAGGACAAAAATCAAAGGACAAGCTCAGCCTTGCCAGGACCAAAACCTCTTGACCCAGCCCCTCCACACAAAGTAGTTTAAGGTTTTATAAGTGCAGGGATGTTTCTGCTTTCCTTCTGGCACTGAGCTACTGAGGTCTAACCTGACTGTGTTTTATCTTCTCTGCAGCGACATTATGTGGTCCCCTGAAGAGATGGCTGCTGCCACTATCTTCCCACCTCTGGGCCACCTCAGTGAGGTCCAGCTGGAGCCTGATGCCAGGTCACACAGGGTCTGGGCAGCCATGGCATCCCCACCTTCACCACCACCATGGAAACCTCTAGTCTAGGCCAACTACTGTTTCCAAAGGAGACAAAGTTAGACCACAAGGACCTGTCCCCAGGAAGGATTTGAGAATCACAGTCAATTCACCAGAAATCAATTACATACATGCTAACATCAACACCCTCCCTAAATGATGGTGAGCTGCGGATCCTCAAGGCCCATGCTGACAGCATTTCTTCATAATAAGTGGAGAGCTCCTCACCTTCTGTGACACACATACAGATGTAGAGGGAAAAAATATTTTTTGCAGTATTTTCTTCTTCCTTTCTCAGCCAAGTCCTTACTTGGGCTGTTACAGATTATTCACACAGCAGCCCTGCCTGTGCTGACTGATCAGATTACTGCACCAATGCCTCCATGGCTTTCAAATTCATTTCACAGTTTCCAAGAAGCAGATGCTGATACCTGATAAGTGGCAGCACCTGGCTTCAAAACGTGTCATCAGTTCATCAGCCTCTGATGTGTCCAGTAACATCTCAGCTTGGTGGAAAAATATTACCCTAACCAGCTAACATATTTCTGTGTGGGGAAAAAAAGCTCCTCTTAGGTACTTGTTGACATACGGATTCACACCTTTGCATTGTTCCCAGAACTGTTTAAGCACACAGAGCCCAAGTGAGTGCAATGATTCTGTTTCAAACATTTGGTGCCCTAGCTTCCCATTGCATCCCAGAAGTTACCTGTTTGTTACAAGCACCTTTACATGGCTCTATAGCACAAGTGAGATCCTTTGAAACATTTTTTTAATTAAAACAAAAACAATCATTTGCATACGTATTGATTTTGATTATCGGAGGACACAGACCTGATTGCATAGGTAACAGAAGAAAATGAACCACATACACTGCTTTCTTCATCATTGTAGAGCTCTGAATTTCAGTATTTCAGCCTGCTTTCTGACATGATGAAGGTAAAACATTGTTACAGTGCACACACAGTCAGAAACTATTATACAATATCCATTAAAAAAAAAACCAAACAACCCATATCATATATCCAGCTAGTTTGACCAGAGTTCTGTTTTCCACAAGACCTCTAACCTTGCTGTAAGACAGAAATACCCAGGGAACAAATTGGACCCTGCACTAACAAGGCTCTCGGGAATCTAATTACAGAATGGCAAAAATGTTGAATAGAGGCACATTAAATAACACGGCTGTCATTCTATGGCAATGCATGACATACACCTAAGAGCAGCTTGTGGCCAATAAAGTCAATAGGAGGATTTGCATCAGCTTACAAGAGCATAAATGAAAGGGAAAATGTTTCTTGCACTGTATTGCCAGGAAAAGGGAGCCATGGTGACCACAAAACATGGCTAGATTGCAGTAAGACCATTCATAAGGCCAGGTTTAGGCATATGGAATTGCTAAGGACAGCAGACCAGGATAGAGGGAAAGTTGATGAAAGCCCTGCTGCCAGTTTTGTCCCCCAAATCGCTCCGAGAAGCCAGCCTGGTGCTCTAGCAGTTTGGGAGAGGATTGAGCTGCTAGGAGGCAGCTACAGGTGGGGCTCCAGGGGTGGATGTCCTACTGCATCAGTGATGGTGAGGGCAGTGATGCCTCAATGCCTTCTCTTCCCTCCCTGTGGTAGGACTTAAAGCAGCAAAGTGCATTTCTACCCTCTCTCCTGAAGCCTTGAGCCATATACTACTGCTTGCACCTAACAAATGGGTTGCTGTCCTCCAATCAAGCTTACTTCCTATACTATTTTAATCCTTCAATTAATTTCTCTGAAGCCTCAATTCACTCTGATGAAGATCAGTGGAAATTCATTCTCAGTTTCTGGGTGACCTGCTTGTGTTACACTGACAAATGCACATCAGTGGGTAATTAGCTTCTCAGTCAGTAGATAGGCTGTGCCATCAATTTGTGTGAACAAAATGCACTAAATCTATGCAGTAAATCTACCCTTAGAGGCAGGACAATTGTAAAGTACCAAGCATCAACAAACACCGATCAAAATCTAAAGAACCCACTACTGCCAAACACTGCTGCCAGCAATACTTCTGAACAGAATGGGCAATTCCTTTAAGGAGTGTAAGTAATATATAGAGCACCCACAGATACCATACATCAGACCAGATGAACTCTAAACTGGCAAGAGCATTGTCTAAAGGTGTATCAGATCTCTCATTTTAGTTGTTGCCAGTTTTATCGCATGCTTATGTCACTGAGATACTACGGCTGAAAGGTCACATCATATCTTAGAAGGTAACCATCACTGTAAACATACAGTCTCTGATCTGTGGTGTTATAATCAATATTCTGGATCATATCTAACTTTTTATCCATGATGACAATAATACTACTTTCTTGGCCAGTCCTTGTGTCATACATGTAGAAGATTTCCTCTTTCCTAGTGTTCATTGGCCTTGTGGCGTACAGAACACCACATAACATGAAAGCATTGGAAACAGATGGCTTGTACTGTCTTGTCTGCCAAGTATTTAGCACATCAAGTGTAGTCTCATTGAGATTGCTAATCACAATGTTGCCCATGCTATTTTCTGTTGAATATATTACCCATAACCCACTTTTATCCATGGCAAAATCTATGTCTTGCCATGATACACCTGCATAAGAGAAATGGTTACTGGTAACAGCATCTGGAAGCTCCTTCCTCAAAACCATGGTGTTTGTTTTTAAATCATGTTTCACTATATGTCTTGAACTATAAGCATGATAGTACAAATAATTATTATAAAGGGCAGCCACTTCCTTCCCCATATCTTATTCTACTTTCATACATGGGTTTAAACAGCAGCAAATTATCAAAGGAACTATAAATTCTGTAGTATTCCAAGTATCTCCCATCTGTTTTCAATGGTGCAAGCCAATAGACTTCTTACTCTGGGTTAGAAGGAGAGTAATGTCTACGCCAGGAACCATATTTGTAGGAAAATCCTCTCCAGTTCAGCTTTACAATATAGGGTTGGCTAACTTTCAGCAGTCCATGGTGAATGCAGCTACCTGCAATTAAAGAGAAAAAAACAGGTTTTCCAAATGTCATCATTAGGAGAGAGGTTTTACATACTGTAGCCTCTAGAGTGTGCTTAATAGGGATTAGCTTTGTGGCAAAGCACAGACATAAATGCATAGCTTCATGTGTAAAAGGCTCATTTTGGGCCAAGGTCAGCAACTGCATAGCACTAAGTATTCCAAGTTGACTCAGAAAGTTAGTAAAAAAAATAGAGCACATATTATTACAGCTATTTGGAGAGGATGGGAGGGTAGAGAAAAGATAGGGACATCCGTTCTCAGGATTAATTCACAGAAAATAAGTGCTTACCATGCTGTTCCAGAGAAGGGACAGATTTCTGTTTGTACCCATTTGATGCATGCCAGCATAATGCACTAGGAAATCCCTTGGAAAATACAATTTCAGAAGCATTTTAGGTTATTTTCTACCTCAGTGGAACTGAGAGCATGGGAGATGGGGAAAAAAAGAAAGAGGAGCATCTGATTTCTGTGTCTTTCGCTGCAGAGGAGAAGGAAGGAGCAGCAGCAGTAATTCCAGAGTCACATTTCAGATTAGCATTCTGCTGTCAGAATCACAGCTTTACAACAGTGCGTCACAGCCGCATGGTGCCTTCCACCTCAGCCCCTCAAAGAAATCCGCAGACAGTAACAATCACAGCCTAGGAAATGTAGACAGATATTACTCCAAGTTTTCATGTGAGGCAACTCTGAAGGGAATATGACTTCAAACTGAACCAGAACAGCTCTGTTTTCCACATATCAACTATGAAGCCATTGTCAGAATCATGGAAAAATGAATTTAGATACAAGAAATTCTTTCCTTTTACTTATGGTGAATGCTAGTGACATTCCTGTTTCCTGATAAATTCTCAATATTGTAAGTCACTGGTGGAAAAAATCCTCTGCTCAGAAATGTCTGTGGGCCTCTGATGAGTCTGAAGCTGCCACTGGCAAAACCCAGCATGCTTTTATGCAAGTGTTAACATTAGCTTTTTGTATTACTGCCACAAAAGAGTCCCAGATTTTTCGTTGTAAGGATATGTTCACCTGAGGTAATGGAGAAAGGGTTGTCAAGTGACTGGCACCAGCTCACAAGCTTAGTGGTAGTCCCATGTTTCCCAATTCAATGGGGTCCTCTAGCCTTCTTTATTAAAGATGGGGTATAATATGAATAGACCCAAGTCTCACATGTCAATTAATGGATACATTAATGGCCACAACTGTTTGATGTTAATAATACCTCCCTCAGCACAGGAACTCTATGCAGCACCAGCTGTGGTGTCAATGATGAAAGTCAAACTTATCTTTTGAGGGTTTAATATTTTGCACGAGCACCACGTCACGATTGCTTACAGCCCATATGAAAAGAATGCCTCTTCATAAGCTCAGTCATATGAAGGGATGTCTAGCATATAAATAACCTATGTCTTAGCACAAAGAAGAAAAAGAAGTAACAGAGAATTTAGCTTTTGCCCTCAAAGCTGGCCATCCCTAAGCAAGTCCAGACAATACCTATGGAGTTGAACTGAAAAATCTTAAAACCACTGACAGAAATAACTAGGAGGTATCTTGTACTCAAAGGCATCCTAGTCTGTCCCACAGATAGAGGAAAATGAGGAGACAGAACAATCTGAAGCACTCTACTTAGAAAAAGGTTGGGAAACAAGACATTTGGTGAAAAATGGACTGTTGCAAACAGAGAAATCTTTTTCTGTTCTGCTTTGCCCAGGAGGAAGGTGCTCTGCCTCTGGGACAAGGAAACCTGTGGCCTGAATATTAGAAATGTCCAAGCAAGGGGGTAACATTTGTGTCAATGTGTAAAGTCAACTTGGGCAGTGAAGCTCTGCATGTCTCCTCCTTTCAAAAAAATGTATTTCTCTCCTTCCTCTACATAACATCTTCCCCCCCTCACAGTTTCATGCTGTCTTGTGTTAGTGACCTGGGGTACATGGTTCACCTGCAGCCTCTTCTCAACATCTATGAGGAAAGTGGGCAGTAGCTTTATGTTAAATACAAATCACTATGCTGAGTTAAATCCCTGTGTCCTCAGGCTGCACTGGCAACTTCCTTTGGGTCAGTATTGCCCATGAGAGCAGCTCTGCATCAGTGAGTGCCCAACTCATGGCAAAGAGGGTGACACAACTTGTGAACAACCCCATCTCCTCTGCCAGCCCCTTTTGTGTCCTGGGACTCCTGCAGGTGAAACATGAGAAGACCCTAATTGAACACTGCTTCCCTCTGTGCCACCAAGAATCGATGCGAATCAGCATTCCTGGCTTGGAGCAGATGAGCATTTAAGCATGCACTTAAGTGCTTTACAAAGGATGAGGCCCTGGAGCAGAAACCTCATTTCCAAATATAGCACACAAGGAAGGCACTGCTGTATGGCTAGCCAGGCTGTATCTCTGGAAATGGCACGTAGCATGGCTGGTAATGGGGCCTCAGCACTTGGCTCAGATACCAACATTTGGATGTGCTTATACTCAGCTCATGCAAGGAAAGAAAGCTAAGGCAGACAGTGCAAAACGGCTTGCAGCCTGCCAACTCCATAAATCAGTTTGGGCTTTTTTTTTCTTATATCTCTATTATGTATTGTTACCTCCGGCATGAGGGCTTCTTTCAAGCTGGTGATATATTGAATATATTACTGTGTTTAAATCACAATAAACTTATCTCAGAATTAAATGGTTATTAAATGCTCTAAAACTCTTGATTTGTTTAGAAAAATATAGCACCGAAGCTTGCAGGTAGTGAAGCACTGCTAAGCTCATCTATATACGACCTCAAATAATTTTTCATGTCATTAAGCAGAACACAATTCCAGATTTATTTTAATAATTCATACATTGTTTCATAAATAAAAAACAAACGTGTGTTCAGCAGAGAGACCTTTTTTCACAAAAGAAATAATAAATTAATATTTTTTCCCTTAAAGAGATCTCTCTGCTGAACACTTGTTTGGTTTTTATTTATGAAACAATGAATTATTAAAATAAAGTTAGAAGCGTGTTCTGTTTTAATGACATCAAAAATTGTCTGAGGTTTCTATAGAGTATGTGCTTGATTTTTATTTCCTTGAAAAATCTCCCAGAATTTTTTTTGTTTTAACCGAAAAAATCTGTGGTAGTCAGGGGGTGATCTGTCTTCTGCACAGGTTCAGAAGAATTCATTGTTGTTTATTTAATCTAAACTTGCCTCCCTGTCTAGATCTTCGGGGGGAAAAATGCACAAAAGAAACAAAGTGTCATGTAATTTTGTAAATATTAGAAGGTACTTGAAATAAATCCATATGCATTATGCAAAGTTTCAAGTTTTTAACTCCTTTCTCCACTATTTTGTGCCACTGGTAAATCACGTCCTGGTATTTTTGCCTTCCTTTGTTTCACGGTTATGTAGCAAATAGGCATGAGGAGGATTAACATAGGTACGTGCACATGTATTTCTCCTTCTCCCTACATAAAGAACCAGTATCTCAGCTCAATCATGTACTAATCCTTCTGATTCATCAGAAAAGGAGCTCGCATTTAATAGTCAGGACTGAAGGGATCCTGACTCGCTTGGCTAACAGGCTGCAGAACTGAACATGAGATGCATCCCGTTGGCTCTTGCTTCACCTACTGTACTCTGAAGTGCTCGCAGAGCATATCAGTTTCTCACTCTAAAAATACAGGTGCCAAAAAAACTCCGGCAGCCTCCCCCCACCAAGCAGCTGCATCTGATCGCAGAAGAGAAGGGACCACAGTTTGCTTATGCAGCCGAAGATCACGAGACAAGCTGGGACCCATGTTTAAAGGAACTCCCATGAGGGGCACAGAGGCCAGAGGCTGGTGCTACACTCTCACATGTGTTCCCAAGCACCAGATGTGTACCATCCTTTCCCATCAGATGAACCACTGCATCCAGATGTGTGAGCTGTTACCAGACTTACTATGGCTTGAGACACAGGAGACAGAGCTGCTCAGGGAAAGGCTCATCTTGGCTTCTACTGTCTCACTGGCATAGGAGAAACGCACACAGACACTTCAGTGTTCACCAGTATCACCAAGCACAGACATAGGCTGACAGCTGCATCAGAGAAGACATGTTGTCAGCGTCTAACGGGAGATGAGGTGGAGGCCTGGAGTTCATCTGACCTACCTTCAGGCTACTAAAAGTTCAGGTGCCTCAACTAAGTTCCCTCCATCACCAGTGGAGAAGTGCATGTGTCTCCAGGGGCAGTTTGGGTAGGCCTGGAGAGGAGGCACTGGCTAGCTCTTTTCAGGTGCCTGTAGGCATGTCTCTCTGCGTATGGATGTATTGATTTCAAAACACAACCCAAAACACTTAAAACCAACAGATATATTGTGTACATAGAAGGCAAAATATACGGTAAAAGTGAAATCACTCTAACACTCCAATAGGATTGCCTGAATTTCAGCATTAGGCTATACCAGGTCTTTCTCCTGCTGAGACCTATTCACCAGTAACTTGAAATCCTTAATTTCTGAACGGATAAAGCCAGAAAAAACAGCTTTTATTGTTTTTTCCTTTCTTTCTTTTTTGCCTTTGAGAGTTTCATCTGACTCACTTCTCCCTGCTTCCTCTCTCAGATGATTTCAGTGAGATGTGACAAAGAATCTGCTGCAGAGTCCTCAAAGAACCATCTTGGGGTCTTTTCTCTATATACCTGCCCTGATGCAACCAGATGAGATCAGTGCAAAAGAAAAACAAATGGATAAATATTTCTTCCCATTGGAGTGGTGACAAGAGAGATGTCAGGAACTGCTGTGGATAGGAAAGCCAGTGATGATGAGGAGGAGGCTTAAATATATATTTACTGAGCCCCATCTCAGACACTCAGACACCCACCTCTCCAGTTGGAGAGAAAGGCAAATGGAGCCCTGTGATTTCTTTCTGCTAAGTTGTTTGGGAACAGGCCTGCTCACTCTGAGAAATACAGTAGCAAAAGCCTTGGGGGACAGAGTCAGAGGGGCTGTGTGCTACAGCACTGAGAAGCAAGAAGCTTTAATTAAACTTGCCTTTAGACTCACGGTCTTAGGCAGCTTGGGGATTAGCCAAACTCTCTCTAGTTCATGTTGCCTACCGAAAATATGCAGGAGAGAGGATGAAGGGGGGAAAGAAATATCAGTCTGAAAACAGGACAAAGAGTCAGTTTAATACAAACATTATAAATATAATATGAACTAAAAGCAGGGCAAGGCCAAATGGTTTGGCAGGAATTCAAGGCATTCGAGCTTGCAGGGAAAACGTATGGAAATTTTGTTCAAATGCATAAATGAGAGCTTCAGAGACCTAGGTGTGAGCATCCATGCAAAGCTTCCAAAATGACCATCTAGAAAATGCATCTCTCACAAACTTACTCCATCTCCCCAAGCAATAACATCTTCCTATTACTGCTTGTTTTCATATACAGTCTGCAGGACATGTAATTGCTCTACAAAGTTCTCTGCCCAGAGAATATTTGCTCCCACCAGGCACACAAAGTCAGGAGACGCCAGTCCTGTGTGGATTAGCAAGGATCTGATCCTACATACCACCTGTGTTATCTGTATAGCTGGCATCTCCTAACAGGAAGGAAACTTGCCAGCCCTCTGCAGTTGCTCTGCCATTCCTTTGTGCCAGCCTCAGAGACCACCCTCACCCTAAAGGTGGCCATGTCAATATGCTCACACACGTCATCCAACCCCTCTGGCATTCCTATTGCTGTGGGCAGGAGATAAACTCACAGATAACACCAGAGGATGTCCTCAGCTGATGTCGTGGTGGCAATTCTCTGAAAGTCATTGGAGCTACTGGTGTTCATACCACACAGGGCTTTGGCCTTCTAGGTTATTTTCTGCTCTGTGGTTCCCACACAATGCAGTGACATGTAAAGGTGCCTGAGGTAGCTGGCACACTAGTCAGGAATAAGGCAACGCTAAAGCAATACCTTTTTGGTCCCAGATAAACTCTAGCCACCTCCCCATCATGCCCTAAGAAGAAATGCTAAATAACTCTATTACGGTCACAATCCTATGCAGTTACATTTATCCATCCCAGAGCTATCATCCTGCTCTAGGCACAACTTGCCTATCCCTGCATGGAGCTTCACTGTGAAGCATAGGCCTCCCTTTCCCACTCTGTGAAAGCTCCTACATCGCACAGACACTCTCGCCAACAACCCACGCATAAAAGCAGCCCCTTCCTCCACCAATCATGGAATGACACAGTATTCTTGTTCAAGAGCTCAGTACTTTCTCACTGAAACAAAGGCTTGCTGTAGGCTTGAAGAGAAAGAGGCTGTTTCTTTCCACACACCGTCACCCTCAATAAATCAATGAGATACCCTTCAAATACTTTTAAAACACTGCTTTTTTTTCATTGAAACATTTCAAGCCTTTCCTTAAGGAGCAGAGAAAGACCTTGAGATTTTGCGATGCAGGTTTTTGTTTCAGCTTTCTCTCGTGCCTGATTCACATCCTGTCAGGGAAGTGCAGCAGCTGCCCGCACCGCCATGAAGCCCTAAGGAGATCGCAATAGGAAAGGCTGCTGACCCTAAGGAAAGCTTGTATTTCTGCCTCTAACCTTTCCAATGAGATGTTTGAACTAGCTGACCGCAAGGAGATGAAAGGTAAATGGTGGAAGGTGCAAATCTGTGCTCCTTGCAAGCAGGACACTACCATTCCTTTTTTTATGGGCACCTCTAGCTGACTGCTAACCAATATGAAAAAGCAGGATTCTTCCCCTGGGTATTATACACAACACAGTACTTTCTCTCTTACAATACTTTGTCAAAAGGAATCTCCTGTGTATAAAACACTCAGGGGAACAACACAGTTTGATAAATCCTCCTGGCAGCAAGTGGGATGCTTGACGTGGCAGCAAGTGGGATGCTTGACGTGGCATACCTAAACTAGTGTTTCCTAAATGGTTTGTTCCAGTGTATCATATCTGACTCTCAAAATTTCTCAGACTATGATTCACTCACAATATGATTTTTCAAGCTGAACACACTGTCAAGACAAAAATTATTCCAGTTGTAAACTAATTACCACATGGCCTGTGACTGTTGATACATTTATATGAACTGCACTCTGGAAACCATTGATCTAAGCCCCAGAACATAACCTTTCCTAGTTAAGAAAATTATAAAATCTTCGTTCTGCTGAAATCAGTCATAAAGCTCTTGCTTATTTCCCTGAGACCAGAATTTCCCTCCAAGGTTCTTGACCTTCTGATTTAGAAGAATCTTTGCCTGTGAAGCAAAAGTAATCTTCATGCAAAGCTATCTTCTGGAGCTTGCATACCGACAGCTTTAGTACATCAACTGTTGCTTATACATTTCCCAAGCAGCATTACAGCAAAATTGCCATGACACAGGTAACTTTCACAGGAACCATTAAAAATCAAAGCTGGTCAGAAAAAAAAGCATAGTTTCCCACAAAAAAAAAAAAAAAAAAAAAAGGTAATTTTTTTATGGGTTTCATTAAAAGGACATAAAAAAAAATTTAAAATATAATTTTGTTTAAAGAAGTTGCT
>JANZLQ010000008.1:27098050-27178889 GCA_026212715.1 Elanus axillaris
GAAAAAAAAAAAACCATATTTACCCAAAAAAAAAAAAAAAAAAAAAAAAAAAAGGTAATTGTTTTGAAAAAGAGAAGGGGGAGAGATTCACATTTTGCACTGTGAGTGAGAGGAAGATTACAAATTTTTCCAGTTGAAAACAGCTACTGTCTGGAATAGTTTGTTTCCTGCCCTCATTTCCCTTTTGAACCCGTTGATGAAACATTAGGAGCTGTCTGCTCAATTTTTCAAGAGCTGAGTAGTATCATTACAATTGTATTTAATATTAACAAAGAGAAATCTCTGCATTTATTGTTGTACCCATGCATTATGCTGTTTCTTATCAGATATACAACAGAAATGCTTACCTGGTGGGAAATAAGGGTGTACTGTAGTTTTGTTCATGCCCTCTTCACACTCTTTCAATTGATTCTGCAGAGACATAATTTGTCGACGAATTGCAAAGATATTGGTTTTGTCCAGTGATTCTAGTTCATTTACCAGTATAGTGAGAGAGATTGGTGATCTAGAGAAAAAAAAAAAGAGAGCAAGTTTAAATTTCTGTCGACTTCATTTTACAGATATTTGCAGGCAGGGTTGATCATACCATAGAAGGTGCTGTTAAGAAATATCCCTAAGAATGGGCCTTATCCTACTAGCCCAAACTTTACATTTCCAGCAGAGGTATGTGACCGCAAGGAAGTGCTTTAACACTCAGTTGTATAACATAATGCAAAAATATGGTGCTATTCTATAAAAAGTACTTATTCCAACCTTACAAAAGTATCTGGAAATTTTATTTGCAAAGATAAATAATGTTCTCTGTCACCTACTTGGTGATCTAAAGGACAACAGAGAAAATGATATTTCACTTTCCATCTGAAGTAATTATTCTTTCTAGGTGAGTGATTAACTACAGTTTTGCAAATGTGATTTATAGTCTGCTGGGAAGGTGATAGTCTCTCCCACTTCTTGATTTCATATTGATTGGGCCACTGCCCTAGCAACCAGAAGCTAATTTTTTAATTAGCTAAGTTAGAGCACAGAGGCTTTCAAGCATGGGGGTCTATAAATTAATACTTATTATAATAATTTAATCAGCTTGTGTGCTTAACACTATGCAAAACTGTTAACTTTCAGGCAGGTATTTGGCAAAAATAAAGTGGTCTTGATTTGTTTGGGGGTTTCTTTGCTTTTCTGTGCTCTATATCAAGGAAGAAGATCTTAATACATTTAAGGTCAAGCTTTCTTTTAATTTATGCTGATGAAATGCTAAAATAATTCTGCTGGCTGCAGTAGAGGCAGGCTACATTTCTTGAACCTACACACTAAACAGAGAATAGACTATCCGTATATTTGAACCCTCTGGCTAATTAAGACTTTGGCAATACCTCCAAATATATTTGCTCAATAATGACATTGCTTCCAACAAGGCTGGATTTCAGCTGTGTGACCAGTTTCTTTAGGTCACTGATTTCCACTTTCAGCAACTGGAAGTCCAGTTCTGTGTAAGATACACTGCTCTTCTCCATATCTTCCACTCTGATGGTTAGATTAAGGATTTGCTGCTGATACAGTTCAAGCATTTTTGAGTACTCTCTAACCTTAATGAAAGGTACATATTCAAGTCCAGGTTAGCAAATAAGACAAGCCTGTTTGACATCTTTATTATATTTCTGAGTGCCCAGTGCATAACTTCCACATACTTGTCATATATTTTTCCATAAACTACATAAATGAAATTCTCATCACATACATGAAAAAATGTGAAATGTAACCCTCATTTATTGTTGGCAGTTCCACAAAGTCCCCTCAGGAATGCCTGAGGATGACTGAAGGTAGAATTTTACTCGCAGTTGTCCATTTTTTTAATTCTTTGCCAATATTGTCTTTGAGAGGTAATTTTATCCTCAGTATGCCAAGAACTTACACTGGCGAAAATTTTATTAGGAAATCTGCAGTGTATCATCTCACAAAAGCAAACCAAGGAGGCTGCAAAATGCAATAAAGGATTCCTAAGTCTTTCAACTTCATTTCCTATTAACTCTGAATCCAAATAGGATTTTACTCTGTGTGCATTTGAATTGTGTCAAAAGTTGGCAGAACTGGTTTGGGGTTTGTCTTTGGGCAGGGGGGAAATATTTAAACACAGCATTAAAAATCAAATCTGGTTTAAATGAAAGTGTAAAATATATTGCAGGCTTTAGCTAAAGTAATTTACCTAGCAGCCTTTTCAGCCTTTGAACCATTAAACAGTTGTCTGGATAAATATATTTTCACACATGTATCTGCTGAGGTAAAGGTCACAGCACAAGCATTGTGATGCAGACTGTTAAGAATATTATACAGATTTGGGACATCCCTTGGGAAATGTTAGTTCCTTGAAATTTGACACTTTGGGAAAGATACATAATTTCTCTTTTCCCTTAAATCAATATAATTATATCATGAAAGGTAAGAAGTACGAGTAAGTATAATTAGTTCGTTCCACCAGTTACTCCATATTTATACTCTCAGATGGTATTTGTAGTACAAGTCCCTCTCTCTATGGCACTATGATTTCCATAACTATTACTTATTTGACTGAAAGACTTTTAGCCCACATCCTCCCAACCATTCTTGCATTATCTTAACGTGAATTGAAAGTCAGTATTTTTCCCATTGTCTCTGGAATGGCATCTAAAATCCTGTCATGGTGTGAAGACCATGGACCCCCCATTTTCCTGTTCTGGCAGCAGCCCCTGCGAGAGGGACCCAAAAACACCCACACCAAATAATTCCTTTCAATTTTGATTGAATCCCTTGTGTACAAAAGAGGAGGCATGGGAGGCCATGGTGTGGAAATTCATGAAGGGCAGAAAGGATCCTTTAAGATCATAAGAACCATAAGAGAGAAGACTCTCTTTTCAAAAGTATAATTTTCAATAGTGGCACAACTACACTATAAATCTGAAAGAACCCATAACCAAATCTCTGCATGCACATACCTAACATACACCAAAACCAGGCTGCTCAATCCCACGCATTCGAATTAGAGTTTGAAACAGATCTTCTGCTCTAAATGTGTGCAGCCAGACTTCGAGCTGCTCTGATATAAACTGTCAAGTTTCCATAAGCTGCAGCAGAAGCACCCTGACTCATAACACTGGATGCTCTAGATCTCCCAGGTCAAGCCAGGGTAACTTCAAGCTAAGAAATTTATTATAATTAAGAATCATAAAATAACATATAAAGGCTTAGACCTAGTTCTTTCTAACTGGCTGGCAACAGAGGCAGCTGGGATCCCTTGTCCTAGCTGTCACCATCATCTGTTCAGGAGGGAATAGGAGGAAATACTGGACAATGTTCCTGGAAAAGCCAGATGTAGTTGGACCTCACTTTCACTAATCACAAAAATCACTTTGGAGTTGGAAGATCCTCAAAGATATTCTTCTGAAAAAAATCTTCAAAGGTCAATGTTTAAACTGTTTGCACAACAAAAATCAAGAGTTTGCACAACAAAAGAAGAAAGGATATATGATTACAGCAATCCCATGCCTGAACAAAATTGCACTGCTGTGTGAAGCTATGTAAATCATAGAGGTATTTGGAAATCTATCTATGTATTAATAACTGTTCTCACAGTAATACTAATACTAATAATGATGCAATATAGACAAATCTACAATAAACAGAGTTCTGGAATTAGTGATGGCTACTCATTAGTGAGAAACCTGTGAATTTGGAGTTTTCTCTAGGGTCCTGAGAGCCTGGACAAAATGCTGAGAGCTAGAAGGCATCCATGGTTATTTCAGCCCTGATCGCAGAGTGCTTGCTGCAGGACACAGACCTGAAATTCTTCTCCCACATCAGAGGGTTTTCACTCAGTTCTACCATCTCCGTTATTTAAGGGCATGTCAACACCATCCAGTGGAGTATAGCTGAGAGATATCCGTACAAGCTGAGAATGAACTAGCCCCAGCACTCTGCAGTGCTCTGTACAGCAACACCAGCATCACAATGAACTTAAGCTAAGAGCTCCCCTGGCGAATTATTGGACAAACATCATTTTCTCAGCAGTGCTGCTCTAACATGTCCATGCTGCTTTTGCAGACAAACCCAGCACATATGTCAAGCATTGCAATGCCCTGTGTGGACGTTCCTGCCTGCTCAGATCTGGCTTAGGAGTTTCTGTAGTTTAGAAATATCTGTTGAAAAAACAGAACATGATGTTTGGCACATAGATTTAAGCAGCTTATAATCCCTGCTCTTCTATTGCATCTACCTGCTAGGGACTGTCTCCTGACAGGCTGGCAGAGAAATTCTGTGCATATCCCATATTTAAGGATACAGACCAGTATCACTAGTACTGATTGCTGCCACATTTGTCGTAAAAGCTTAAAGCTAGGTATGATGAGTGCATAGGGCCTGTATTAGCCCTTTATAGGAAGAGAATGGAGCCATGTGAGGCATATGTAGGAAAAAAATTCCTCAGTTTCAGTTTGTCCTCCTTTCCAAGCATTGTCACGCTCATGGAATGAAAAGGGCAGGAAAAATCTGCAATGTTCATTTACTGTGTCATTTACCTGCAATTGGTATTTATCAAAACAGGTTTTGCAGCATGCAAACAGACACTTCTCCAGCTATCACCTGGAGACTGTGGAAGGGGGAACAAAGGTACAAGATGAAGATGTAAAAGAAAAAATGTGGAAGGACTGCGGGAAGATAAGAAAGAAGTCACAAAACCAGCAACCCTATAACGTCACTCAGCCCAGGACACTGGCTTTGGGCAGGCCTAACCTCTACAGTCCTGTAAGGAGAAAGGTTGGCAAGCAGTCTTCAAGCTGACACCAAGAAGAATTGCACTGCAGGTAAACTTATTTTGAAAACAGCTGTTCCTGGCAGTGGGCACACATGATTTTATTCTCCTCTTTTTGTTACATGAGGGTGTTGTAGCCATTGTTAGCCAAGTTCTGAAGGCACTTTTGTCTCCTTGGTATCATGTGCTGATCCATCCCTGTTATGGAGGTGTCCTCTCCCCTTTTCTTTTGAGAAAAGCAGCCAATTCCTGCTTTGCTTTGAAAGGTTAATTTACTTCTGTAATCATAATTATGCTGGCAAAGGTTGATATGACAGAGGAAAAATTAGTCTGGTATTTTCAGCCTACGGTTTGTACTCATTTGGCGCATGAGAGCATCTCTTTATCTGTGAGCTTCCTTGCCTGCTGATTCTAGAAAAGGACCTCCTTGCTTTTTGAATTAGCCTACAAACAGGCAAAATGTTAACAGTTCAATCAGGTTGTTTATTTGGGACTTCTAGCACATGGAAAGCATCCTTAAGGCGTCCAATCCTGCAGCTCTTACCCAGGAAAAGCTCCCATGAGCTTCAAAGGGTGTTTTAGAAGAGCAACTAAAGGATGGATTCTCAGAGTCAAAAAAGGAAGCACACAGTAGAAATTCCCACCCCTGTAGTGAGACTAGGTTATGTTTGAGCATGATTCCCTAGGAATTTGCTCAGGATCATTTCTAATAATGATCAGTAATGAGAGCTTGGCTTTCCTCCATTTCATTATTTCCTTCTTTCTATGAGTATTATCATGACTAAAGTAATATACAGGATTGTGTAAGGAGGATTTTTTCCACAGCTGGACAGGTGAAGGTGCATCACAAGATTTCAGATTACTTAAGTTCAGATATCAATAGGGCAATGCTCAACAGCTTTCTTCTATCTACAGAAAAACAACATCATAACTGAGAAATCTTACACACATGGAGTTACACCAAGATGTATTCTGTTCTTTTTCATTTCTGATCCAAAGTGTCTCTTTGCCTATATCACACCAAAGTATATGTCACACTTTGTCTAACTAGATGAATTGTAACACTGCTTTGCTGATTAGTCTCAACAGGATGAAATTCAGTCAAGCCTGACTTAGGTCAAGAATTTTCACTGTCTGCAGCGAGAATTGAAAGCCAAGGTCAGTGTCTACACTGTGGTACACTGCTGGGCACCTGAAGATGACAACACGGTTACACCAGTTGACACCAGCTGGCAACCTAGACATTGAAGTCCATGGTGGGGATTCAGCTTGCCCTGAATTTAGAGGTGAGTTTCAGCTACAAATCTGGACACCTAATTTTAGGTATCTATAGTAACCTGTGTCTTTATATGAGCAAGATGACTGAACTCAGTGGAGATCTGAGGTTGTCCACACAGAGAGGTCAAACAGCACTTGAGATTCTCTGCAGACCTGCATGGCACTGGTAGATAAGTCACACATCTTAAAGGAAAGGTGCACCATTCTGAGGAAAGTACTGGTAAGAGACTGGTTACACCAGGGCAGGTGACTGGGAGAGGTGGTACACAACCACCTTGAAGAATCACGCCAACTTTGTGGCTGGGAATCATGCCCCTGATCCTGTCCCAGTGCCATTAGCTTAAAATGCCAGCACTGACCACAGTGGGAACAGTACTGGGACTGGAAAACTCGGTGATTTTCATGGATTGTTAACTCTGAGCTACGCCTCCATGCTGCAAGGGATCAGGTAACTCCCGTGCTTGGAGACAGTGGGACTTCTGTCAGTTTGCCCTTCATATCCCTGCTGACAGCTGCATGTGTTTCATTGTTAGCTCCAGTTCTTTCAAAACAAATGATTTGAACTGAAAGATCTTACCAAAGGATCCTCTGCCTGTTGTTGTGGTTTTTTATGCACAATTTCTTATCTGTTCTTGATTATACCAGAGAAGGGTTATGAATATTTATGGTTAGAATTTATAATTTAATGCTGTGCCTTTTCTGCTGATTAATTCAAGGACACTTAATTTCTTAAGATGTTTGGTTCCTGAAGAAAACACTTTCTGCTGGACACCTAATCTAAATTCTGAATGTTTATCCACTATCAAAAGTCAAAGACAGATTTCTGTCTTCACAGGCAGCTTTACCTAGTGCACCGCAGCATGCATAGGTTTGCCCAAGTTCCTCAAAAAATGAATCTAAATTCATGCAACCAGCAGCCAAAGTAGTGGAAGGTGTATTTGTCTTCAACAGCAATGCATAATTCAGCAGTCTCACTGCCACGGCTTCAGATGTTGACAAAGAAGGTATTTTTTTTTAATTTTTTTTTTTTTTAATCTGTGAGAGCAGAAGAAGTAAAGGAGCAAATATTCACCTATTTTGTCACTCTGGGCTGTGGTGACTTTTCTCCTCTTTCCCTTCATTTCCCTCTTACAGTCTAGCTGGCTTAATACAAATAATAACACATGAAAGAGCAGGAGGCTTGGTTTCATATAGCTCTGTGTAGCAACCACAAACCAATAAAAATGGGCCAAAAAAGGCAAAATATAACCATTCTTCCAAAAATACCATATGCCTCTAGCTGCAAAGCCTTAGAAAAGAGACCTAAGGACATTAAATGTATGACATGCTACAATTTCAAAGATTCAAGATTTAATCACCCTTGTTCTTACAGAGCCCTCTTCCCTGCTGTTTGAAAGACACGTCACAGAAAAGCACTGACTGCTGTACTTTTTCACAGGCAATCGTTTTTCAGCAAAGGTACAATTGTTATATTTATGAGAAAAGAACATCTTACTTGAGAAAGCTCTGTCTCAAATTTCTCTGCAGCTATAATTTCCAATTGCTCAGCCTTCTGCACTGGAAACGTGGTATCCAGCAGGTACACAGAGCACTGACAAGTTCCCTTGTCATCCACAGAGCCGGACACATTGGCAAAGAGCTGCAGTAACAAATTGGTAAGGAAAAAATTGTTAATATTCTACTCTGGAAGCAGTAGCTAATGTCTGACAATAATACAAGCTGTGATAATCATGAGATCAACAACTTTGTTACTAGGTAGCTTTCACCTTTTTCTTCCAAGGAATTTTTATGACTCAGCCTTACAAATCTTTCTGAAAATAGTTAAATATTGCTGTAAAGATTTTACCACTGGAAAAAGAGAGGCATATAATAGTCCTTACTTTCCCAGTTTTGTTGACAATGTTCCTAAGATAATGAAATACCTTTTCCAGCATACAGAAAAGCACACAACAGCAGGAAAATAATAGCTTAGTAAGTTAGGTCTTAGAGTTACTGTTCTGTTAATCTGAATTGATCAGATCATCTAGACATTTCCATTCATAGAGATGAAAGCACCAAAAAATAGAACTAGTAACAAGGGAAGTTCTGAAAAGAAAAATGCTTCATTTGAAGTTTCTCAGCCAGCCCCAGCAAACAGACATATGCATTTAATTACATACCACTGAGAGGTGATGAATTAAATACACAGGCTCAGCCTAAGGTAGAGATACTTACTTTGCTACAAAATATTGCACGTAACACCCACACATCACAGCCCACCCACCCACGTTTGTGGATAGTTTGCAAAGCTATTGCCCATGCCCTTAGGATGAATCACCTTGTCCTGGTTGTCTGCACACTCAAAGCATCACCATTGGAGCAATGTGCATGGTGTATGGAAAGGTCACGGCTGGCAATTCATGATCTTGCCATAATTTACAGCCAAAGCACATAATTTCCTATAAACACTGGGTGAATACTGAGCATATTTGGAGAAGTTCTTTTTTGTTTGTACACAAAATATTTCCTGGTTCATAAACCTATCACGAATTTATTAATAAAGATATTTGATGTTACTTTAAAATATTCTGGCACACACTTCAATGCAGCTGCATATTTTAAAGCTACAGATTGTTCTTTAAATACGCTTCTTCCTATAATCTCTTCTCCTGCCTTGCAGAAATCCCAGTGTTATTCATGCGTTTTCTCTTTCTCCCTTTTAAAAATAAACAAGCGAACAACAAAACTATCTACTGAAAGTTGACATTTCAGCACTTCTTCCCTTGCATTTTCACAGTGTTTTCAACTAACTTCCTCACCATCAAACCAGCCCAGAACATGCAGCAATGGCCAGCAGCAAAGCTGTCTTGATCTGTGAGCCTAAGAAGAGTACAGCAGCAAACAGGAATGATCCCAGTTCACACTTCTGGCAACCTCTTCACTGCAGCCAGAACAAACAGCATGCATCTCATTTTGCAAGAAAGCATGAAAAGACATTTTATCTGTGTTATTCAAGCACCATGGGCCTTAAAACTTCACTCATAGACAGACTGTTGAAGACATTTAACATGAAAGGAAAAAAAGAAGTATCTTATAGCATTCCAGAATGGCCCAGCATATAAATTCCATCAATTTCCCTCCCAGGTAGTTACCACTGAGAACGTACTGCAAACTATTTCTAAGTTTCAAAGCACTTTTGAAGATATGGCTATCAGTACCTAAATTACTACGAAAAATAGGGTCCTAAGTTGCTTAGATGCTTCTGCACCTCTGAGTCCTCTGCATATGGGCATGACTGGCATGGCAAGTTGCTGAGCAATAATAAAAGAAACAGATGGGGGGAGGGAAAACAAAAGAAGGAATAAATGTGGTTTAGTACGTATGTGGGACCTTCTGTAAGACTGTTGTGCACTGGCATGCTAATTTTTGTGTGGACAGTATTGTATTCTATCTTTTCTGTGTATAACACAAATATAATATATATGTGTAAAAGTATAGGAAGAGAGAGTATACTATAGATAGTACGGCATAGTGTGAACTATATACTGTATACTCTGCTATAAACTACAGTCTTGACTATATATATCCATCAGTTTATCTAGAGGTATCATGCTTTATTTCATGTGCAAAACAACCATTCTTAAATGTATTGAGATGATCTCCCCAAAAAACTCCACCTATGAAAACAATTATTCTATTTTAACATTTGTGTTAAGAAAGAGCCTTGAGTTGAAGGCAGAGCTTCACTGCAGTAAGTGCAGCTTATATCTAAGCCAAGAGACAGTTTCCCCAAAGGAGCAGAAAGCTTGGGCAGACAGAACTGCTTCCATTCTTCCATTGGCATTACAAACATTGGCATCACGATGTTGACAAGACCAAGAAACGTTGTTTAGTTAAAGGCCCCTTGGATCAGTCAGTGCTTCAATCAAAATATAATACCAGTCAAATGACAACCATATAACAAAAAATGTCTTCCCTCATCCTGTAGAAAAATGCACGAGACAGGCTGTTACTTTTGATGGAGTTGTATGGTTTTTAAGGTTTAATAATTTACACTGAATACTTAAAAGAGAGCAAACTGTCCTAGCTTACAGCAAGGACTTGACAGCAACATTTCACTCTGTAAAATTAAGCTGTTAATTATACATATTTGAAGCTATGAGAAATGTTCCTTTTCCACATCCTTTCAATTTAAGAAAGGGAGTAGGAGCCGGCAGTTACTCAATTTTCTGAAAACCAGAAAATTTATTCACCTACTTAAATGTGAACTTAGGGTTACATCCTCAAAACAGCCTAGCCATTTCAGGGCTTAATCTCCAGCTACACTGTAGCCAAGTGGCATTCACAGCTCTGAATTAGCTACCTGCTCATCCTAAGACAAAGAATGGGATCCACAGAAACCACACAGCAGAGACAGAGGCCACAGCAAGGATAGAGGTCACCTCAGCTGAGCTTATATGGATAAGGTTTGGGTCCTGCTACTGAGACTCAGAGAGACACTCCTGACTCCATTTAACTTCCTAAACACTCTACCGGAGCCAGAGACATAAGTCAGTCTCAGAAGAGGTCCCTCCACACCTCCCCGCTGTCACACTTGCCTAGCTTGGATGATGAAGACGTGCTGTCAAGCTGCCTACCACCTCCGACCTGATCTGGAGCTGTGCTTCAGACAAACTGTTATTGATACTAGGTTGGAGGACCATTCAGAGCAAGTGTGTCCCACTGAATCTGTTCCAAAGCAAACATATTATTAAGCAGTCACTGAGAGAGAGGGAAAGAAACCAAACCCTGAAATCCACAGAGCATGGACTTGAGCACTATACCAGAAGGCACAGAAATCAGATTCAAGTCCCTGTATCAGTAAATAGTTGAATAAAATTTGAGCTAAGTAGAACAGGGAGGATCAAAATTTTCTTACCACCAGCAACCACAAGTGGTCACTTCTCAGAAGATAGTTTTAAGGCCCTGTTCTGCTTTACATGAGAAGATAGAGCTGAAAAGAAGTCTTCCCCTTCCTCCAGGGAGGCTGTAACCACCAAACTGTTTGGTACATTGCCATCAAGCCCCCAGGGCCCCAGCTGTTTCATGTCTGGGGTCCAGTTCAGTAGTCACAAGGGTAATTAATGCCAGAGCTTTGGAAGTGAATTAAGGCATTGAATGACATGGTAGTAGCACTGATGGTTTGAGGTATTCACTGCTGCCTAAAATCCTGGATACACGACACATAAACGCTTTTCCTGGAAGGCTTAATTGACGTACCTGTATCAAGGTTAAGCCTCTGAGTGACTGTGTAAAATTTAAAAAATGGGACATAATTCCTAATTTTGCTCTTTTCTGGGCTTTATTGAAGAACATTAATGGTTATAACTTTGGGGCAGTGTGCAGGTTGCCAGTCGTCTTGCTAGGCTGAGTCAGATACAGAAGCGTCCTATTGAGATGAGGGGTCTAAAAAGCAAAGGAAAGCCTTTTTCAGTGTGAATTCCTGCATATGGCACCATCCCTTCCCCACCAGCTAGCCCCCATTCTGCAGTTCTGAAGCACTTTGATTTTATTATGGGAGCCATCCCCAGCAACTGTAAAATTAATTGGCTTTTCTGATCTGCTGCTGAGGCAACTAACATTTCCCCAGGCACAGTGTCACTTCACAGACACTTCTTGAAGAAAGGCTCTGTGTGACCAGTGGAAGGCAGGGGATGCTCAGCCTGCCTAGGAGGTGTGAGCTGGGGCTCTGACAGGCAGCCCTGGCAGATAGCACTGCAGTCTAAAATGACAGTACCGTGCCCCCCTGCCCTAAATCCGGAGACTACTGTCTTCCCAGCAGGGATATCCGCTCCTCACCGTCCAGGTCACACTCCAGCCTCTCAGCACAGGACTCGCTGCCCCTTTCACACCAAGCTGTCAGGCTGCAAGCTGTGATGGCTGGGGCATGCGTCCTGCTCTGCTGATAGCCCCACAGAGGGGACAGCATCCCACCGCAGGGAGGGAGCCCTGGAAGAAGCTGCCACACTGCTTCCACCAGGATACAGCCAGGTTCCACCTTGGAAGTCTTTTATGTAGTAAGACTACATACATCCCCTTTAACTTTCATCTGTGGCTGGTCCCTGCCTTCCCCTCACAGCGAGGAGAACGGCTGTCACCCTGCATCTGTGCATCCCTGAAGGTCTACCGTGTCCCCATGCAGTGCACAGAGCATGGCACATCACCATGATGCAGCACCCTGTTGCCCGTAGTGGGGTCTCACCAAAATCTGTGGCAAACTGGGAATTGCAGCAAGACACCTTCAATGTCAAATGGTGTGACAGATGGAGAATCAAATGGGCTTCCCCCGCAACAGGGCACTCACCCCTGGATCTTTCTGCATTTCCCAGAGCCCCATTCCTGAGCCAGGGAATGGTGGGGAAATCCAAATGGCTGGCAAAGGGTAGGTCTATTAAAAGGCACAGCATAAGCAAGCTTTTGTGGGACAGTTTGTCAAACAAACCCATCTGAACAAACATTTGTGTGCTCATATGATTACACTGAACATGGCAGCGACAGCTAATAGCAATTAACAGTGGTAGGGCAGAGATCATCACAAATTGTGTAACTCATACAAACTGGGGACTAGCTTAAAGCTAAGCAGACCGAGGAGAAATGTCTCCCATACTAAGCTTTCTACCCTCAGCTTATCAATGTATATTTATGCCTCCATCTGGACTTTTGCAACTTTCTGTTCCTTGAGCAGATAAAAGCACCTTCCCAGGAGATGCTGACTTCACTGCCTGCATCCACAGTGCTCCCAAACTTCAAAGAACATAACTAGGGGCATGCAGGATTTTTCTGGTTGGTGACTAAACTGGACAAATCAGAAAGAGTCACTGGGAGCCAAAATGGGATTTTTTTTCCAGATTTTAACTAAAAAATACCAAAGGACAGTCACTTTGGGTCAAACAAAATCAAAATGTTTTGTTTCATTTGGAAGAGCTTTTAAGTTGTTTGCAAACTTTCTCTTCTGATAGTTTAAGATCAGTTTTAATATTTTTTTTTAAAAGGAGTACAAAATCAAAACAGGTCACTCACTAATGTAATTTTTTACTTTTTAATATTTTTTTTCAAATTTTTCTTTTCTCCTTTCCTCCCTAGATTTGTTGTTGCTTTTTGGTTTGGGTTTCTTTTTTTTGGGGGGGGGTTCTGACTGATGGCTTTGATTTGAATTCTCTTGCCCATCCAGGTACAGTTTTATGCAGAATAGAGAGAGCACCCCACAAAAACCACCCATCATGGCTTTCACGTGCCTGGCCACAGAGTATGACAGCAATCATGCAACTGGGAAAGCCCCCACCTCCCAACTCCTTCCACATCAAAGATGTGGATCGTCTCCTGCTATAAGCCCTTGCTAATTAATTAGAAGCTACACAGAACATTTAATATCCACTCAAATCCTCACTGGGAGTTGCACTCATCTAACCAAAGGCAGAATTTTACTCTGATTTTAAACCTGTTCCTCACTTCTACGTTTATTACCCAGTCCATACACATTAGCTGGGGGGAGGACGGAGGTATACTTTAAACTTTCTCCATGCAGAGATCTCAACATTTACCTAAGAATTTTCCAGTAACCTTAAAAGAATTTTCAGCAAGCAAAATTACATGAGAAGACAAGAAGGCACCAAAGCTCAGGTTATTACACCCCCATCTCACCACTTCTGTTACTGCCATTGATCCAGCCAGAGCAATCATGCTTCGCATGAAGAGTACCACAGCCACCTGTGTGTCCTTCATCTTCTCAGCCAGCAGATGTGACAGCAAAGGGACAAAGGAGGTCTTTTATAGTAGAGTCTGGGGATTTCCCTAGCAAACCTTAAGGAATTAGCATGATTATTTTTTTTTAAGTTTTTGGATAAGTGATATCATGAAGTCATTTAATTATAGGTGCCAAATTACTAACGTACAAAAAACATACAAGTTACTCACCATCAGAAATTAACTACATCCAATTTCCTAACAGGAAAGCTTTCCCATGTGGTGCAGTATTTAATCTTAATCTTGGTTATGCAGAACATCAGGTGCTTATTTGCTAGGACATGTAAATAGGTATTTCCTCTTACTGTGACTGAATCACAAAAATTCTTAGAGATTCCTTCTAAGTTATGCAGACAATACAGGTCTGAGTGGTATTTATTACTTCTTACAGGTACAGAGAAGAGCAGGTCAGGTTATACTGTTCACACAGCAGAAACATCCTCCCCTTTTTCAAAGGCCAACAGACTTTTGACGATAAGTAAAATGCAGAGGGGTCTATACAGCTTTTCAGTTCCCTCAATTCTCACATAGCACAGGTGGGACACAAACAAACTATTTCCTTCTATTTCCTTCCCAGTAGACTTATGTCTCGTACATTAACATGATGTACCCATTAATGCTTACTCATGCATTAACACTGTGTACCTATTAATGCTTACTCACTTGTTCTCTTTTCATGGAGCTACATGCCACCTGACCACACATTCACTGTCCTGTCTCCAGATAACTGATCCAGAGAGATAAAAAAAGGCCACAGGCAATGTCTGGTGTGGCCCCAACACTCCCCAGCTGTACTACACCATTGTGTGACAGGCAGCGAGCTGCCTGCAGTTCCCAAGGCATCCAGCCCACCATGGGAACTCCCCACTTCCAACAAGCTACCCCTTTGGTAGAGTCAGCTGCAAGCCTCCAACTGGCTCAAGAGAAATCAAAATTTCTCTCCAGAGTTCTGTGGTTCACTGGGAAAATGAGCTTGGTTCTTGGGAGGAAGGTTCCAGTCAGGACTACGGGGATGGCCATGTCTGTGCACTTGTAAAAGAAGTCAGGAAGTCCCTAGACCAAAACATGTCATTTCTTGTCCCCTCCTGTGCCTGTATCATCAATGCAGCACTTACACTTTCCTTCTTCATTTTGTCAGGCTTAGTTCTTCTACTGGGTCAGTAACAAAAGGCTGCAGTTGAGTGTAAGTGGAGAAAGTGGTTAGGAGACCCTTATTCCTTCCATCGTTGGAGAGCAGAGGTAAGGGCAGGAGCAGCGGTACTTCTGAGCAGCAGTACTGCCTCATATGAAACCCATCTCCTGGGTGAAGAACTCAGGTGGCTTTCTTGTGTTACCATAGCACTATCAGCTCCAGGTGGCAAATGGGAAAGCTAAGGTTTAGGGCAGATCCATACTAGAAAATTCCAGAGCAGTCAAGCCCATTGGGTAACATATTTTTACCACAGCTTCTCATAAGCGTAAGCTTCCTGACAAATTCACAAGGCTGGTAGCAGCAGCTTTTTGAGGAGTAACTCATTTTGTAGGGAATAGATATAATATGTTCTTGCAAAAACACTTTTTCACAGCAGAAGCTGCATCTCCACTGGAGGATTTCATGGCTAATAACTCAATGTAAAATAGACAAGACCTGCAAGGCATGTGATAATGTCTAAGCAAAAAGAACCAGAGCTATGGTGGTAGAGCAAGAAAACAAATCCAGGCCTCTTCCTCCCAGGTTATAGTGGCCTGCTTTCCTGGAGTAAATCACAGTACTTTCAAGGGAATGGAGCAACTGAAGCTGTAATTACAGTGTCATTGCAAGGGCTCAAGCCCTGAGCTCCAGTCCAAGAGGAGCAGACTGGCCCACCTCAGAGCAGCTATAGTCTATGAATTATCCTCTGCACCCTAAGGAAAACACTTTGGCCACTTCCGAGCAGAGTTCAGGTGCAAAGCAGCACATACATATTGCAGATAACTGGTAAGCCTATGCTGCCCACCAAATTACCTTGAGTTTACTCTCAGGTTGTGATATCATGATATTGCATAATTGCCACTTCCTTCCCAGCCTCTTTTTTAGAGTGAACCAAGTCATCTTCTCCATACAAAACTGAGAGAAGTCCTGGAAACAGATTGCTCCCAAAAAGTGGCAATGATGAGGGTTTGTTCCTTATCAGCCCTGCTTGGTGCTAACCAGCTTCCAACAATATCCCACAAGGTCTATACTAACAAATTCCTGCCATAAGTCCTCCTGGCACATCTATTGTTATGGAAGTGCCACTCAAGTGGGCTGCAACCCATGCCTCGGGTTATTTCTGATGCTCCAAAAAAAACCAAAAAAACAAAAACAAAAGGAAAAAGTAAAAACAAAACAAACAACAAAAACAAAACAAAAAAAAAACCTCACAGAAAAGCAATGATCACATCTCAGAGCCAAGGGGCCCAGAAAAGACCCAAAAGGACAAATGCTTCGTCGTGTGGATACAAGGGAAACCACCAGGCTGCTGTAAGGGAACCAGCTCTGAGCAGGGTGAAAGAGGCCACTTTTCCTGTGGAGCAGGCATCATTCCCAGGGGTGGATGCATTTGGCAGGATAGATGCAGCCTCAAGGGAAAGCCTAACACAGAGAAATAGGGAAACCAACCTGACAGTACAGATGCATCTGTATGTATGCAGACCCCAGATGAGCGGCATGGTCCATGCCCATCCATGCCACAACACCTTGGCAACCTGCAAACTGCTTGAAGGCAGCTGGCTGTGGCAAGTACAAGCCCACTGGCCTTGCTAGGGCACCTGGAGTCCTGCAAGCTACAGAGAGGGCAACCTTGCAGCACACATGGCCACACTTGCAGGCTCCAGTGAGTAGCAAGCAAGAACAGTTTTGAAGGCAGCTTTGTGCAGTCAGCATAGACAACCTGTGAGTTTGGAGCCTGGATCTCTAATCAGGAGAAAAACCTGTTTTCTTGAGCATAACAATGAGTCTCTGTTCCTTCCAGAGGCTGGTACTGCAAATCACCCACAAAGCACAATAGTTTCTCAACAGTTTTTCTTTTATGCTTAAAAGCCAGTTCCAAGATAGGAAGCAAATATTAGCTAAGTAATGATACTTAATCACTTGCTTTGGCAATTTCTCCTGTATTTCTGTTTGCACATGACCTCACAGAAACAATGGGGACCTACATTTTTATTCCTAGTCAAAGCATAATTATTACGAAATAAAAATATCTTCTTTGGATCTATGTAGAGCCCTTCATCTGAAAAATAAGTCAGACAGACTCATTGTCTGCATTTTAGAGGAGAGAAACTTTACTTATATGTCATACCTGAAAGTTACACTTATTTAGGAATTTCCACTTAGGAAAACAGCAAAAGACAAGTGTTTTCTCTTTATAGAGCTGCACCCACCCCTACTTCCTTCTTGTCAAACAGACCTAGTGGGCAATCCAGGGCAAAATCCCCTGGGCACAGACCTTCTCTTTGATTTCAGTGGGAGTTATATGTGAAAAAAAACCATTGGTCTCTCAGAGACCTGTTCAGCAGAGCCCTTCTCAAACCTAGCCTAACAAGCATTGTGTTTATTACAGCAGAGATTATTGTGATTATTGTTCAACAGAGAGATAGGTGATTCAGATCATCTGCTCTCTAAAGCTGCTGTCTCAGTCCAAAGTCATTGGAGTCAAATATTACTTGATCATACTTGGTGATATAAACATAATGCTCTACATCTCAATTTCCCATCTACATTTGGAAAAGATAGTATTTCCCTGCCTCAAAGTCATGTTTTGAGATTAGATGCATTAACAAGAGGCATTCAACTATTACAGGAACAGGGACCACATTAAACATGCAAAAATAAAGGCAAAAGAAAGGATATAACTTGTCTCAGCTTAGTAGGCCAATGACAGGATGAAGAGTTGAATGTAGGTTACGTATCTTGGTTCTATCTATCAAATAATCATCAACCAATACATTTATTCTAGCCTATGTGACAATTTCAAATTCTCTCTGAACTGTTCAGAACATTCCCAGGACAGGCATAGGACTGACAGTTTCTTAAAACAAAAACACATAATAAAAAGAAGATTCAAATCAGGGTGTAGTATCTAATCGTGCTAGCTTGACAGAAAGGTTCAGACAGAAAGTACTGCACTGCACATTACACTTTGCAAGTCTAATGTAAAAGTGTTTCTACTCTTTGCCTGCAGATGTGAAAAGGCTCTGAGCCTCATGGAATCAGCATTGCAGTGCATGTCGTCCAGTAGACTCTACACTGTTGATTTAGCAAAGCTTGCCTAAAGCTTGTTAAATCCCCCCTCCCACCAAACTATGTATTTCTGAAGTAAAGCCAAAAAGATGGAGAAAATATTAGTTCAAATTCATCCTGTGACACAAGAACATGACAGCTAATATTCCTTGTTTTTTCTGAAGGTGGCTTGGCAGAAGAGCTTGTTACCCTGAAACAAAGCAACCTAGAGACTCTTGCATAAATTAATTGTGTCTAGCCAAAATCTGCCTGTGAGTTCAAAGCCAAAAGAAATCAAGGAAGTATAGTCCTGGCCTGTAAGAAGGGAAAGACAACAATCAGAAGAGAGAGAGGATGGCAAAAAGGAGAGACCATAGAGGAAAACTGGCACATTTTATTAGAGAACATCAAAATGCATAAAAAGCAAAATCTAGAAGATGCATAAGTGTGTATGTATGAAACTTGGACAGCAGGATCAAAATATGCTGGGGTGGTGAGTAAGAATGAAATCCCATTGCAAGGGCACTTAAGGAAAAGCAATAACTACTTCATTAAAAGAAACAAGAACAAAACCCGAGAGTAGGGTATATTCATACAGCATGGCAAAGACAGGCAGAAGAAAACATCTGGGAGAAGGAGGGTCAGAGGACAGTCGGGCTAGGAAAGAGGTGTACCATTACATTGAGATTATGATAGATTTGCATAGACAGCTAGCCACATATATAAAGGCAGGAGAAACCTGCATGCAAATGCTTTTAAAGAATTAAAAATAATTGCTCAACAATAACCTGGGGCAATGACAAGGCAGGGAGCATGTTATTGCTGAACAACAGGTAACTGCTCCTTCAAAAGGTATCTCTGAAACAAAGCCAGCATGACACTAAAAGGAATAATTTACTTTAGTATCATGTTGCAGATAAATCTATTTTCAAAAGTAAAAGTTGGCACACAATTAGGAAAGACCTCAACCTAATAAGGATTGTCTTCTTATCTGAGCAGCTATTTGTTTAGCTCTTTAGTACACTGCAGCTGAAACTCTCAGAGTCTTGCATTTAGTTCCTGTCCCTTCCCTTAAAACTGCATCCAATGATTTGCCTTCAGAAAGACTTGTCCTTTATACGTATGTCCCTAGTCCCAGAGAACAGAGGAGCATGGTCTGGACATGGTCTGAGCCATAATACCAATCTCAACACTTACAGGCACCTATATACTAAAGACTTAATACAAAATGTCCTTGAAACAATCTGCTCCACATACCACCATATCACAGGTCCCAACAACAACAGGACCTTTATTAAAAAAACAAAAGCCATTTCTCTAATGCCTGCACATGCTTCTTGATGGTGAATATAAATACAGCCTCTCGGCCAAAGGGAAAAGGCTCCCAGCTGCTTTTATGGCTCTGCACATTCCAAGCAAACTGCTGCCTCTGTCAACTCACAGAGCAGCACCAGTCTCATGCACCAATGGCCCCAGCTGCTCCGTGAACAAGTGGCTAGACCAGCCAGGAGGCGGCAAGCATTTAGTGACCACTTGACTAAACATGCATGCACTGTGGTGTGGAGAGTTAACGGATGGGAAAGAAAAAATCTTCTCCCCCACAATAAACACACATCTGAATGATGTGGTCCTCTGCTTCTTATTCTTTCTACCTCTTTCGAATCTCAGCCCAGGGTTGCCTTGACCAGGCTAAGGAGGTGATGAGAGAAATAGGTTTTCATGGCAGTCCTACTAATACTTTCCTTCCCACAGATAAAACAGGATCTCTTCAACCTATATGGGCAAGCAATGTAATGTATAATATGTTCATACAATCAGAGAATCATGGAATCATTTATGTCAGAAAAGACCATTAAGATCCTTGAGTACCACCGTTAACGTAGCACTGCCAAGTCCACCACTAAACCGTGTCCCTAAGTGACACATCTACAGGTCTTTTAAATACTTCCAGGGATCGTGACTCCAGAATTTCTCTGGGCAGCCTGTTCCAATGCTTGACAACCCTTTTGTTGAAGAAATTTTTTCTAATATCCAATCTAAACCTCAATCACACTAAAAACAGTAATGACCACTTGCTCTTCAAAATGCAAAATCTTCTGGATTTGGCATGGTAGCAAAAAGGTCCCCCTTCAAGGCATCATCTTCAGCCAGATATCACAATGAAGAGGATATAGAAAATGTTTGAGCTGGAATAAGAAATAAGGACACATATACACTATCAGCTGGATACAGCTGCAGCTTTATTTAGCCATTAGCATTGTGAATATTTTCACATTAATATTTGATATCCCCAAGGAGGCCCATAACATGTATTTCAAAGGCCTCATTGCTCCCAGGCAAGGAGAATATTCTTATGCATTTCCTGTGACATGCACACAAAGTTAAACTGACCCTACACCTATTCAGCCTCCTTGGAGCATTGCATCATTAGAGCGTTAATATAACCCGGATCAAGGTGTGGCCATTGTATCTTCAAACAGCCCAACATTGTGCTGCATAGACGTGCTGCATTCATAAGTGAGTTAGACTATATAGGGACTTGACTATAATTGAACAGACTAGATGAGCAGCTATTCACACAAGTAGTCCCTTCTTTTCAGCTATATTCATCACTCAGGAAGAAAAGAAAGATAACACTTGATCCTAGAAAAGAAAGTCATCACCTGTTTTTATAAACTATTCAATTGTCCTATTTTTTCTGTACCTGTAGACATGGACGTGTGTGCTTTGGGCTTTGCAATGGACACAATAATCCATTCTGACCAGATACACACTTTGCATAATGGCAACTGCAAGGAATGCCAAAGTAGCCCTGCTTTCCTAGAAATAAATAGATGGACCACAGAAGAATGTGCATATTGATCAGCACAAGGGAGAGTCATGCTCAGAGGTGTTCTCTGCAACTGATTGACCTGAACTGTAACTCTAGTGGCAAGCCAGACTTCTGTGAATCTCAGGATGGGATAGGCTCTATGTCACCTGCAGTTGCTATTATACAACTCAGTCTGCTTCTCAGAACAAATTAACATAACTGATTTCAACTGAACCAAGAGAGTCTGAAGAAAATAGAGTGGCCCAAGCAGCCTGCCCTCTCCCTGCCCTGGGGACCCTTGAGCAAGGAAATCTTTCCTACAATAATGCTTACACCATAACATGCACACTGATTGCTTTCCCCACTGTTGACTACTGCAGGCTTTCTATAGGCTCTGGAGTTTATTAGTCCAATCCATCCTCAGCTGCAGTGGGCTTAATGCAGTCATAGAGAGAGCACAGGTAATGACCCCTCTATTAAGGCATTTACCAGGGCAAATACCTCATATTTGGTCCTTTGTAATACAGCCAAATTTCAAGTGTCTGAGCTCAGTGCTTGCCTTAAATGTTTTTTTAAGACTCAGGAGGACCAGAACAATTTTTTGTTGCTGTTGCTTTGAGAACATGGTTAAAGGAGAACAGACAGTTCTCCTGAATGCTATTTTTTGGCAGAATTCTGAACAGCCTCACTGGCTTTCAGAGGAACCTGACATTCAAATGAACTTAGTGCAGGGGCTGAAAAAGGTCTCTTGCTGATCTCAAGAAAAATCCAATCCGATTTGGCCAAGTTATAAATTTACCTTTTATAGACAAATATCAAAGACACTACGCAAGGTCACTCATACAATGATGGGGGAAAGAACACAAGTCTATAATGCCCAGACCCCAGGGCGAGCAACTGAGCCACACTACCTCTCAGGCATCTTCTAACAAATCTCTGTGTCTGGTTAATGTCACTGCAGCAGCGGAAGAAGTTGCTGCATCCAGCTGCCCCACTGAAACAGTTCAGCACTGCCAAAACAGAGTCACAGGAACAGAAGAACGTGCATCCTCAACCGCATTCCAGTTCACAGTCCGGTGTAACTCATGAGTGAAACCAGGTTTGTGCTAATACAGTAGCCTTTGAACTGGAGCAGTAAGACTTGAATGAGCCAGTGCTCCAGTCTGCTATCTGCCACCCTTGGAAGGAATTTCTGACAGAAGGGCTGTGATAAATAGCAGAGAAAGTGGGGAAGTGATAACAACTTGAATTGCTGTAGGTTGAATTGCACATGAACATGAGTTGGAGTACTCACAAAAGCTTGCAAATGTAATTCAGAACACATGGCATGCTCCCGAGGGCTTGTTTACACGATGAAGCTTATTTAGACTGAGATAGTGTCAACTTTAAAGAAAAATAAGTCTTTCCTCAGTCAATTTTTGGATAAGTTCTCTTATGTCAAAATAGGAGTGACTTAGTCTGAATTAGTTTAAGTCCACTCTGACTTGAGCAAAGCTAATTCAGGAAAAGACACTCTACCAATGGAATTAGAGGACCTGCCTAGAGAAGGAATAGCTGTTAATAGATCTCTATACAGACAAGTCTGGAGCAATTTCTCAAAACACATATCAAAACCAGGTAAGAATGTAGCACCAGAGGAAATGATAGTAAAAAGGAAAGAGAAGCAGAGAGAAAATCTGGGTTGTAAAAAAAATCAGAATAGTGATGCTCACTTATCTAGCCATTAATTGCTGTAAACGCACATCTCAACATGCCTTTCTGAACAGTCAAGAGCAATATCTGCAAAAAAAAAATAGGCTTTTTCACAGATCCTGCCTGTGGAACCTGTTTTTTCTTTACAGTTTGGATTTCAGCTTCTCCCTGAAGGTAAATGTGTCACACCAAAAACTCAACAAGGACCCATCTGCATGTCTACATATTAAAAACTCAGTCCTCTTCCCATAAGACATATTCCCAATCACTGTTTTAGCGGAACACCAGCTAATTTCCAAGAGCCTGTGGAAGTTTGCCATTGGGTTTGAAATTTCCTGCCAGGCTGGTTTCTGCCCATTTGTGACAGTATTTGTGCTGCTTTGTCATTATGATCTCACTAGGAGTCTGAAGCAATGATAAAACATATTTACACAGAAATAGACCTTGTTTCCTCACAAACACGCTATATGACATCAGAATAGTTCATTTTGCCCACAAGAAAATTAAGTCCACCATCATGAAGGATTCTGTGCATTTCTCTATAATAACCATAAATTAATCCTCCAGATTTTCTGTTGCAGTAGCAGTTTTTAAAGAACAGCATTAACATCGCAGTCAAATAGCATCTCAGTTCTGATCTCTTCAGTTTTTTAAATTAAAAACTAGATCTTCACCTTTCTCACATGTTAGTTTATAAACTCAAAATTGAAGTAGAAAGTCTGCCCCTCCTTTAAAATGCAATGAAAGTTTCTCAACTCATTAGTTTTTATTTTAATTGAAGTAACATTGCTCCCTGGTTTGCTTAAAAACAGGGGTGAAACGTCCATCTTCTTACACCCCTTGTTCAGTATCGGCCCGTCTGGACTCTGATCTCATTATCAGAAGTATAACAGAGGGTTGTCAATAGAGCTTCACCTGTGAAAATCTGAGGAGGAAGGAGAATAACCCTCACCATCTGTCCATACCAAGACAACCTGAAATCTCCGATAGGCAAGTTCTGGCAGTTCTTGCCATGACACTTTCAGAGGTTTCTGCCTCCAACTGTCCACCACATTACTCTGCTGATAGTACCATGTGGTAACACAGCAGAATGTGTGGCACTCCCTAAGCCTTCTCTGCTCACATCTCAGCTTAAATGGCTGGTGGAGGCAATGTCTGCATGCAGGATGCACTACCCCTTGCTTGCTGCCTTTTTGGCTGGGGAGGTGAAGCAGAACATGAGGATCAGCAGTGGAGAAGTGGCAAGGACTGGAATGCTTCCCACATGGGTGACAGCAAGGGACACAAGCCTGCAGGAAACAGGGTGTGCAAGAGAGGGAAAGGGAGCGCCTGAGGCAACACCGTTTGCAGAAGAACAAGACGCAGCGTGAACTGAGTCTCCAAAGGAGACTCGCTTCCCCAGCTAGTTCAGGTGAACTCAGCTGCGCTACCTGAGCCAGGGTGAAGCCACCTCACCGAGCCCTGTAACATTGCTGTCCGATGGCAGAGGACATGGCAGGTGTCAGACCATAAGAGGGAAAAATCATGGCTGAGAGATGCTTCCCATTTTACACCAAATGCTGTATAGATATTGTACAAATGGCTTCCCTTCTGTTGGATTTGCTTGCACCTGTTATAATCTAATTAGGAGAAAATTGGACTTCTTTTGCTCACATCATAAACAAAGGCAGTGTAAACATATAAATCTCTCTTAAATTCCTCTTTCTTCTTTCTGAAATGCCAGAAGACTGCCCTGTGAACCCAATGTGCAATTCTTTTTTGCATAGCATGATGAATAATGGATCAAGCTTATATCAACCACAGATGAAAATCAAAGAATGATTTTTCTGAAATCCATTCACTGCTTCACGGACCCCAAATCCGCTAGGTGCTATACATTTCAGCTGTCATAAATCCATGTAATGTTCCTGTGCATGACACTATTCATTTAGACCACCAATTTAGTTAAAATGACAGATGTGAAGAAAACCCACATGTAACCAAACAACTCCCCAGCGATCACACAGCTGCTGATGCTGAAGGGACTGTGTGCTTTATTCAGTGATAGTCAGGCACTTCCATCCACATTTACCACCTGCTGTCGACATAATGTCAGGTGGAGCTGTGCAGTTCTCACTCAGCTTACTTTTATTCCGGCAGTTCTCCTTAAGGTTTTTGCAAGCAAATTGAGTGCAGTAGGTGGGATCCTGCATCCCCTGCCCCTGTGGCTTGTAGGAATCTCCCTACCATTAGATCAGGGCCCAGAGACCAACTCTTAAAGATGAGGAAATCTAGCGGCTGATCCTTATTTCATCTCTTTCTTTGCAAAAAGCCCTTGTGTGTATCAAGAATAATTAAATGTAGAAACAGAGGATAGGACAACACACTAAACAAAGGGTATTTATTACCTTTATCTTTAAAGTCTAGATCCCGACATTGACAGTACAGTGTTCAACAGTGCTTATTCTCTAAGTACTCCTGGGCACCCTCAAAGCAGTTTAGGGACCTTCTCAAACTTCAGCTAGACAAGGTATAGCAAATCGGCTCTTAGGTCCCTCTTCAGCAATGCCCTTAAGCAAATGCTAATGACCCGTTCATGTAAGTAGCCAAGCATTTTGATGAATTGGGTCTTTAAACAACAAGGAAGCCATATTATTTCTAAACAGCACCATATATCTTTAAAATGAACATATGGCTCTTAATGTTTTCTGAAAGGCTTTTGTTTTACAATATGTGTCAATTTATTATGCAGTATCCAGTTTTTCTCAATTTTTGACATAATGAAAGTCATCAGGAAGAACTAAATTTGCTTTTCTGATAGAATGAGCAAAATGTCTTCAGATTATATTTCTCTTTGGCATACAACAAAGAACAACCAGAGGATGTGCTTTCTTCACAAAGAATTCACCATTGTCTTTATATGAAATGGGAGAAATATATGCTTTTCTGTTCAAATACTATAAATCAGCTTTCATCGTGGACTTTGTGCATAAAATTAGCCTGCCCAACCATGTAAACAAATAAATGAATCAATGTAACATTGTTTTTATATGGCATATTTTCATAGTTCATTAGTAATTTAATTCTGCATGTGTTCTGCAGTTTGATAGACAAGTTGTGAACAGGAAAAAAAAAACATTCTTAAGACTTTGGCACCTACAGCTAAGCTATTAAATTCATATTAATGCGTCAAAATAAGTAATCAGCTACTCTGAAAATCAGGTCATTCATTTTTGTGCCTAAATATAGATCTAGATGACTAACTTTAGGCATTCACAGTTGAAAAATGTTCATCCAAATGTGTCATCAGGGAGCATTGAATAGATTTCTAGAAGAAATCCTTGAGAGAAAACCTCTAAACGATAACAATTTAGATGATAAACAGTATTATAATTTATTATTCATATAGTTCTATTGGTGTGCCTGGCATTCTAAAGGCAAGAGAAGAAATGCAGCTAAATATGCTATTCTAAATATACTTTAAAGACTAGAACTGAGGCTATAAACATTTAGAACACAATTACTGATGTTCAGCTGATTGTAGTGTTTTTCTGAGGAAAGGATTTATGCAGATTTTTTTCTCCTCAGCCCTGTGAAAATAAGAGGTAAGATGATACTTGTGAACTTAGAAGCAGACAGAAACATCATCAAACAGAATTTTCCAGCTTAGACCTAGATCCATAAAGATATTTGGATGCTTAATTTCTATGTCAACATCCAACTTCCCACTGACATCAAGGGGAAAACAATGGGAAGCAGGGGTTGGATTTATCTCTAAAATCATTAGAAAGAAAGGTAATTCCAAAGAGTGACTTACGTGACACTAAGGTAAGCCTCTTAGGAAGATTTGTGATATGCCTCTCTTTCTGTTAATTAGAGAGGAAGAAAGTTGACTAGTTTCAACTGGACAACTGACTTTTAGAGATGAAATAAATCCTTTTCCTTATGCCTACGTCAAAGTTGTGTTTCTTTTTTTTTTTTTTTTTTTTTTTTTTTTATTGAAGCACTCAAAAATTCTGGTATTGGCAGATGCTGAAATGCAGGAATATTCAGCACCAAAAAAATCCCATGGCTTTGTATAAAAATGCATGACCCCTCATGACCAAGAGCAAGGTATTTTCTCAGAGACTTTAAAAGGGGCAACAAGCTTTTGCAAAGGGAGCTGTCACACTCCTAACGAAGTGAAAAGCAAGTGTTCATTTGAACAGAGGGGAACAGGTATGAGCACTGAGAAAAGATGTGCTCCTTTTTAAAGATGTGTTGAACAACTCCTATATTCCTGGTGAATGCCACTCTTGGCAGGCTGTGTGATAAGCAGATAGTGACCATCTGAGTTTCATTCTGTGCCAGCTTTTGTATCTGGCATCCCAGCCAGTTAGTACAATGGATTGCTCTTCCTAAGGATCTAACAGCACTAATGAAGAGCTACTGATCAAGTTTAAATGCAAAGGAAAATACAATATAGCAGGAACATTCACAGAAATAACTTAATAATAGCTGCCCATTTTGCAAAGAGGAAGATGGATGTTGTTTAACAGGATCTTTTTTCAGTAAAACACTCATTTCTGTCCTTCAAGTGAAATGTGTCACCATACGTTACAGAGAACCCATTTCTTTTGTGTCTAGGGAGAAAACAGTTGCGGTGTAAAAATTTCCCATGAAGATAGCAATGAGACCAGAATCTGGAAAGCACTTTAAATGTGCACGCCTGGATTACATTTAAGAAAAAATGTTTACAGATTAAATTCCATCTGTGCTACCACTCCCTGACATGAGAATGGCAGCAAACCAACTCTGAGTCCATCTTCAGCAGTGACACTTGAATCTTTGTAGAGTGTTTCAATGTTGGACAGTACATCTTTTTAGTCTGGTCAACACAGATGGCAAAGCTGAGGCTTGGGCTTTGGTAACTACAAATGATGCAGCCACCAAATCCTTTCATAAAGAGCTGAAGCACAAGATGGTTCAGAGAGGGTCAAGTCTGTCTATATAAAACAGGCTAGGTGGATCCCCTCTCTCTCTCCCCACTGGCAGTAGAGTCTAGAGACAAGTTGTCTAACTAGTTTAGGCTAGACACCTAACTTTTAGACAGTTACATTTAGGTAAGACCAATGCAGGGAATAGCCTACAGCAGGGTGCCCTAAAGCACCAAGGTCTAAAAGATGGGCTGAAATGTTAAATGACATTCGCTATGTGGAAGTAACTTAGCTCCTTCCTACCTCATTTTTAGTAGGTCACTTTCTTCTGAGAGGTGTAGATGCACCCATTTGCCAACCTGATGCACCCTCTAGAGAGGTGTGCTACTTACTGGGGGCTCATATCAGGGATGTCACCAAGAGACTACCAAGCCTCCTACAGTCCACTATTACCCACTGCTGTTGTTTCACGTGGGCACCAGTGGTACAGCCGGGAGCATTCTGAGGAGTATCAAGAAGGATTACAGAGCCCTGGGAGCAGTGGTAAGGGACTCTGGAGTGCAGATTTTTTCCTCAGTCCTCCCAGTCAAAGGGAAGGGTTTTGAAAGGGCCAGTCGAATCTGGAAAATCAACAAATGATTTCAGGATTGGTGCTACAGCCAGGGGCTCAGCTACTTAGACCATAGGACTCACTTTGAGAAACCTGGTCTACTGGAGGCTTATGGGGTCCATCTGTCAGAGAAGAGGAATAACATCTTTGGTCATAGGCTTGCCAAGCTGGTGAAGTCTTTAAACTGAAGTTGCTGGGGGAGGGGAACCTCAATACACCCCACTCCTACCTGTTTGATGCCAGTGCCAGCAATGGATGCCCAGAGCCTGGAAGGGGATCACAGGTCAGCAGGAGAGCACTTCAAGAGCAGCACAAAGGAATTCCAGCCACTCCAACCAATAAGTCAACTTAATCGGGGACCAACTTAAATGCCTCTGTGCAGATGCACGTAGCATGGGGAATATACATGACACATTTTCCTCCTGGAAACTATGCTAGGGCATATGGAAAATAAGGAGGTTATTAGTGACAGCCAACATGGCTTCATCAAGGCCAAATCGTGTCTGACAAATTTGGTGGCCTTTTACAATGGGGTTACAGCATTGGTGGATAAGGGAAAAGCAACCGACATCATCTACCTGGACTTGTGCAAAGCATTTGACACTGTCCCACATGATATCCTTGTCTCTAAATTGGAAAGACTTGGATTTGACATGTGGACCACTTGGTGAATAAGGAATTGGCTGGATGGCCACATTCAAAGAGTTGCAGTCAAGGGCTCAATGTCCGAGTGGAGACCAGTGACAAGTGGTGCTCCTCAGGTGTCTGCATTGGGACTGGTGCTGCTTAACAACCTTTGTTGGCAACGCAGACAGTGGGATTGAGTGCAACCTCAGCAAGTTTGTCAACAACATCAAGCTGTGTAGTGGAGTCAACACACTAGAGGGAAGGGATGCCATCCAGAGGGACCCTGACAGGCTTGAGAGATGGGCCTGTGCGAACCTCATGAAGTTCAACAAGGCCAAATGCAAGGTCCTGCACATGGGTTGGGGCAATCATAAGCACAAATACGGGCTGGGAAGAGAATGGATTGAGAGCAGCCCTGAGGATAAGGACTTGGAGGTGTTGGTTGACAAAAAGCTCAGCATGACCCAGCAATGCATGTTCGCAGCCCAGAAAGCCAGCTGTAACCTGGGCTGCATCCAAAAGCAGCGTGCCCAGCAGGTCAAGGGAGGTGATTCTCCCCCTCTACTCTGCTCTGGTGAGACCCCACCTGCAGTACTGCATACAGCTCTGGGGCCCCCAACATAAGAAGGAGCAGGTCCAGAGGAGGGCCACAAAGATGATCAGAGGGCTGGAACACCTCTCCTATGAAGACAGGCTGAGACAGTTGGGGTTGTTCAATCTGGAGGGGGAGTTGGAACTACATTATCTTTAAGGTGCCTTCCAACCCAAACCATTCTATTATTCTATGATTCTATGTTTCTATGATCTGCAGAATTCCCCTCTTGGTCCTGCAGAGGTAAGCCCTTCATCCTTAGTCCCCAAGAACAGAGCAGGCTCCCCAAATGGTGGTCAACCAGGAACGTACATGATTTTCACCTGGATCTAAGGGCCAGCCAGAGCAAAAATAGCATCTTTAAGTTTAAAAGAGGTATTTTTTGCTGAAACAGAAGTAATTCTTACAATCTACTTCCTGAAACAAGAAGAGTAATAAAAACATGCAAACTTCAGCAATAGTGAGGCAAACCAATAGATAAGAAGCAAAAATTTAACTAGCTTCACCACCACAAAACAGCATGTAAAGGCCTGCTACCCTCATAGCACAGCTAAACAAGCCATGCATCAGCTGGTTACCTAATCTGAAAATCATAGAGATGTCAGGAAAGCACTGATAGCCTAAACTTCTGCAGGACTCCTACCATGTCAGCAGTGCCTCTGTCTTTGTACAGTGCATTTCCCACCAGCAGGTCATACAACAGTACAGCTGGGGGAGGGTGTGATGGATACAATGCCAGCTCCTGATCAACCCCATCACCAAAAAAATTGACTACCTTTCCACTGCTCCCAAGCAGTCCCTGATGAGGAACTCCTAGTGGGAGTTGTCATTTTGATAGAAGGCATCAATGACCCACTTTCTCCCCCTGACACCTCTGGCAGAGGTCCCACTCTTCCTTCTATTGTCTCTGCACATCCTTAAAGAGAAACATTAAACTCTCACATTCTCAGAGTCCTCCCCACTCAGGCCCTCCCTGTAGCAGGGTGAAAGAGCAATAATGAGACTGAATAAAACCCTGATGCATTGAATATCACTTTCCTTAAGACTGCTCAAGAGCAAGCACAAAAATAGGTTTGCATCCTGTAGTCTCCCTCATCCTCATGATTTGGGTCCCGCTAACCTAGGCCCAGAACAAATACCATGTGTCGTATCCTATTAGGGAGAGCATAGAGAGGTTGTATTTAATTATATTATACGTTTTATACTATTTTTACTAACTTTTCTCATTTTATGGACTTGACAATTTTTCACCACTTACAAAGGCAAATATTATTCCTAAACTACTCAGTGTTGACAGGGGAACAGAATAAAGAGGATGTTTGCAGTTTATGGGTATATCTGGTGATGCTGCAGCTCATGAACCAAATTGGTATTATTTAATTGAGTGCCATCTACCACCAGTTAAATACAATCTCCACAGTTCCCATGTTAAAGAGGTTGAAACCGGGCATATTTGAAGCAGGGTTTTAAATTTAGCCCTTCTTGTCTTTCCAGCCATTTGAAAAGAAAATTGTAATTTATAAACATAATGGGTTATTCTGCTACCAAGCTGCTAGATGAAAAGGAAGAAGTCTTCATATTCATAGGGCCTTCACATAGTTACAGCGTGTAACCTGTGACCTGCAACATCAAATGAGAAAAGACAACACTCAGTCTTTCACCTTTTAGCTTTAAGCACTTTGAATCTACAATTAAATCTATTCTGAGCATCTGGTCTTATTAACCCTTTACATTCAAAGGCCATTTGATCTTTCAGCAGTCAAGATTTGTCAATACGGCAAACATCATTTCGTACTTATTAAAAATGGAGGCCAGTTGGTGACATGGGAAATTCGCTATAGTGGGTTTATATGTTTTTTCAATCCTTTCTGTTATTTACAATTTCATTGAAATGCTAAAAATAAAAAAAAATTAAATTAATTCTGACCATTTGTATGACACCTCTTCTAGCAAACATGCAGTATGGTACATGATAGAGTTTGCATATGCTGATGAGAGTTACCAATTCACAAGTAGCTCAAAATGTCTTTTGTCTTCCCTTCAGGCATTTATCATGGAGGTTAGTTTGGTATGACTGGTTTCATTTGAGCCACTGCTACTTTTCTAACTCGGTTAGCTTCTGGTGCTGATGAAAGCAGGTCCCTGCTGCCCCTGAAGTCAATAGCAGAGTCCTCAGATCTTCAGCCTGTACCGATAATTGACTGAGAAACAGTTGTGACTCCTTATTTTCACACTAATATTCTGTGCAGAGATGAATCCACGTCTCAGACTCCCACTGCAAAATTTAAATCCAAACTTCCACCCATTTCACCAATACAAGGTATAGTGCATCTGCTTAGATCTCTGCTCAAGATGACTTACAAAATCCAGGTTTCTGTCCCAGCTTTTTCAAATATAAAGCCTTCTGAAACAAAGTCAGGGGGTCTTAGTGTCCGAGATTCATTTTAGGCATATCTTTAGTTCTCCAATATTATGAAAGTATTTTTGTGACTCTGCTTCAAACACTAAATGAGTCAACTTGAACACCCATCCAAGCTTGCTTGGAAATTAACTCTTCAGTTTATACTATAAAGCTGGTAACTATAAAAGATCTACCACTCTTACAAACATTTAGGCTTTAACTAACTCACTGAAGTCAATCGGACTATTAGGTGCACAACTCAAAGTGCTTGAGTTCAGCACCTTATTTAGAAGGCTGGGAAAGAGGTGGGGGAAAAAAAAACAATTTCAATTTGAAACAACTCACTGAGGTAATAAATAGGGAATTCAGTAATCTTAAGTGATTTTATACAATAAAGCGAAGAAGACATGTCCAGAGAGCAATTCATGTTAAATCACCCTTAACTGGCGTTGTCATGCACCCCCAGCCCAATACTTCAGTGCAGGATTCATAAATAATACCAGAATCAAGTAATCTTTTTCAGCTGTTTCTTGATTACCATTCACACTAGGATTAGCATATCAAGGTGGGAAGAAATACATGAATATTTATTATCTCCATTCCTACATGGAAGCTTAAATGAAGAATTTGCAAGAATGTGAAGGACAGACCTACAAATATTATTTATATGCTTAAGCAAAACCTTTGAGCTAAAATTCTGATGGCGCAGTGATGACTTTGAAGGATTGAGAAAGCTGTGTCTATGAGTGTGTTATTTCTGTGAAATGTTGCTGAAATAATGGCAACAATTACCCTAATTGGCTGTACTGACAGTAAGTACAATCCATGGAGCCCTTGAAAACAGGCAGCTAGGAAACAAGGGGAAGAGCGCAGCTGAAGTTGGCTGAACCATGGCAGTGCACATGAGCCAACCAGGCAAGCATCACTTGGGTGATGTTTTGGTGCTATGATGAACATGAACTCCCTGGGCTTTCTTCCTTTCACCCTGAAAACTTTCAGTGATAAAACTCCCAACCACTGCCCAGCAGCTCTTCCCCATCATCAAGCCCTCCTTCCCCCAGTCACTGGCCCAGAAGACTGCAGGGAAGGCTCTACCAGTGGGTATCCTGATATACGTGGGCATCAGACTTCCCACAGAGTTTTAGGGTCAAAACCAGTCTTTCTCCATTATTCCTCCCCCTAGGTCTCAGACAGTCATGCATAACCATACACTGTCTTGGCATCACATGGCCCTTCTCAGCCATTCCTCTATTTTAGAAAAGACTGGGAAATCTGGTGTACCACTGTGAGACCCCATTCATTTTCTTGAATGAAGAGAGGAATGCCTATAACACAGGAGGTTTTCAGAGTTGTGCAACTTTCTGTCGTGGTTTAACCCCAGCCAGCAACTAAGCACCACGCAGCTGCTCACTCACTGCCCCTCCCCCCTGCAGTGGGATGGGGGAGAAAATCAGGAAAAATAAGTAAAAGTCATGCACTGAGATAAGAATGGTTTAATAGAAAAAAAGAAACTAATAATGATAACACTAATAAAATTACAAGAGTAATAATAAAAGGATTGGAATGTACAAACGATGCACAGTGCAATTGCTCACCACTTACCAATCAACACCCAATTAGTCCCTGCGCGGCGATCCCCTTCCGCCACACCCCCCAGTTTATTTACTGGATGTGGCATCCCATGGTATGGAATACCCATTTGGCCAGTTTGGGTCAGCTGCCCTGGCTGCGTCCTGCGCCAGCTTCTTGTGCCCCTCCAGCCTTCTCGCTGGCTGGGCATAAGAAGCTGAAAAATCCTTGACTTAGTCTAAACACTACTTAGCAACAACTGAAAACATCAGTGTTGTCAACATTCTTCTCATACTGAACTCAAAACATAGCACTGTACCAGCTACTAGGAAGACTATTAACTCTATCCCAGCTGAAACCAGGACACTTTCTCAGGTGTCTCACCTTAAAGAGAAGGTGATCCTGCAGGAGGGCAGGATTATACCTCCCTCTCAGGCATAGGTAACAAAAACTTAGACACATCTGCGCTCAGGTTAGGTAAATACGATCATCACACTGGATCCCACCTCTAAACATTTCACAGGGTTATAATAATGCTTTATTGTGTCATTTATGATTGTCCCATCATGGAAAATCCCCAGCTGATTCCTGCATTTTGCCTAGTAACCTGTGAATGGACTAAAAATAATGGTATGTATTCATCACATCAGAGCAGCTGGTCCACCTCAGACCAAGCAGCATCTGTTTTGGTTCCAATAGTGGCAGGTACAGGGAGTATGAGGAAAGGGAGTTGTCCAGGAAGGAGAAAGAAAGAGAGGAGAGGGAACACAGGGAGGAAAAACAGAACAAGGAGGGGGAGATGAGAAAGAACATTACTGAAAACAATGTTTACTGCAGCTTAAGATTAATGATTGCTCATCCACAAGCACTCTACAATCTGAGGTAAGTGGAAAAAACTGGAGATGCTACTCAATAGCCAGAGTAGCCCTTTGCAGACATAAAAAGCAGTACACTGATGTTCCCGCTCAGACATATAAAACCAATGTGATGTATGTAGCTTTTAAGTGTTGGTGCGGTATAAAAGTTTTATTGCTGCTTTGGCTTCAAGAAAGCTACAAACCTCAGTTTAGGAATTGCAAGCCCCTGTAAAAATGGTTATGAAAGGCATTTTTCCTAATCATGTTAGCAAACCCTTCTCTCCATTCTCCCTCTCATTAAAAAGCTTAAATATTTTACAGCTATAGTGTGCGGGCTTATGTCCAGATTACCATTCATTAAATGACTTTTACAGTAGCTGGATACAAGGCTTTTCTATTATTACACACCAGCTAATTATGTCTCCTTTGTTTTCATTTCATCGTTTAAAACAAAGCTTTTACGGACCCAGCCACTCTGTGAGAGGTGTTGCCAAGCTGAACACATTTCCAGCAAATCCCAGCTGGGCTGCATTCATTTCATCTGATGATTTTTGCAACATGAAGTAGCTCTCTGAAAAAAAAGGGTGGCAGGGGGGTGAACAGGGAAGAAGAAGAAAAATAATAACATTGTCCAACTTACAGTGCTCTTACAGTGGTTTAGTGCAAAGATGACTTCTCACTGGGGAATAATCCAGCAGGATGTCAGTGAAGAGTGAAATATGATGTACAGTGATTCTAAATATCATAGCTAATCTGTGTGAACGACCGGTTCTATCAGGCATTTTCTGATTTCTGACAATGTTGCTTTTTTCAGATTACCCCAGTAATGTTTCCAAAGCGTATTATTATATTCATGGCAAGAAGGGGAGGAGGCCTGAAAATTACTTCCCTCCTGGCAAAGAATTGTCATTTAAGTCCCACGTTGAGCCAGCTCTTTGCATTGCCTGGAAAGCCAAGGGAGCCAACAAAAAGATATGATTTCCCCAGAGCTGAGGGGCCAAGGGATATGATCAGGCATGTGAAGTCTCCCCAGGGTACAAAGAGCAATAGCAAAAGGCTTTGCTAGAGAGAGATATTTTTCAGTATCTGTGCAAATAAAACCTACATTTAAATAATATTTTAATTATTCATTCTCATCCACAATACATTGAGAAATCAAAATAATCATATTGAGAATGATAATAAGGTTTGTTATGTGTATTTTCATGTACAAGGCAGTACATCATTCCTTGTGAACAGTATGCAAGATGGCTGGCCCTTGCTCCACAGAGCCTAAAAGCCCTTGTGTGGCATGGCACAGAAGCCAAATGAGAAAGGAAGCTGTGCAGCACTTCACAGAAGTCTCAGTTCTCCTCCTTTTCTCATGGGCACTTTGTAACTCTCCTTTAACATTTTTTTTATTGTTCTTCAATACTTTTAAGCCTTCCTTGACCATGTAGCTTTCTAGCCTTCCTTAAGCAGATGGTATTCAGCTAACCCACTGAGGGAAGTTTTGCACATTCCTGCTATTCACATTGTTTGGGCTTGCCAGTCCCACACTTTACTTTCTATATATTTGCAGGTTTGGCCACATGTAAAGCCTTCTAGGATTTAGTGGGTATAAAATCTCAAAAGACAGTAAGTTCAAAGATCTTCCATTGTTATCAGTCTAGAAGTTTATAGGATTCTTAAAGGACTGTGCTAACCTTTCTAAAAGTTTTTAGAAAAACACGTCACTGCTAAGGACCCCAGTAGAAAACTCAGAAGACTGAAAACATGACCTTATCTCTACAGAGTATCACAGGCTGGTTCATTTTCAATTAAAATCTGTGAAGTTTCATCACATATTCTTCCTATGTATCAAGCATCACATAGTCTTACTATGTATCAATGGGGAAACAGTCCTTTGCCTCCTAACTGCTTTACAATGTAGACAGGGGAAGAAAAGAGCTGGCAAAGGCAGCAGATAGAACAGCCTTTCTTTATGCTTTCCCATCCCAATTCCAGGTCACTCTTCAGCTAAATAGGATCCAGGCTAACCACTTTTCCCCAAAATCAGCTCCACCTGCCTAAATAGTCCATCATTGCTCTTCATCCCAAATATTGCCAGAGCAATATGACAAATATGCTCATAAGATCAATACTCAGTAAGTATAATATATGCACTCTGCTCCAGAAACTGTCTTCTCTCCACCCACTTCACCAACTCTTTTTTCTAATACCAAATTTGATAGACTGTTTCAAAAAGACCTGTGAGGTGAGAAGGCACCTTTATCTCCCACCAACAGAAGGCAGGAAGCCACCTCCCATCCTATTAATCCACAAAGCTCCAACCCTGTTTCCCTCATACAACAGCAAAAAGTAAGCACAAGCTCCCTCCCCATGCTTCAGATGCATGAAATGTAATAGGAAAATGAAAAAGTTTGGCAGAAATGTAGCTCTGCAAGCTCCCCAGCCAGGTTCCTTTTCCAAATCATGCTTGTTTTTCAGAGATATTTGTTCATGGAAGAGAAAAATATGGAAAATGCACCCTCTTCTGCCTATGTAGGTGTTGCCTTCTCTGAAAAAAACAAACCAAAACAAAACAGCTCCTCTCCCTTTCCAGCCCAAAGGGAGAGGGCTAATCCCATAATGGGACCCCCCCCAAACGCCTGTGTCCTTGTCACTGTCCCGTTGCACCAGCTCTGGCAGCAGGACAGCAGGCGTCTGCTGCAGCTGTTGGAGAGCCTGCCCTGCCTGCCCGGCTTTGCCTTTGCTCCTGCTATTTTGCTACTATATATGCAGTATAAATACCAAAAGGAAAAACCTGTCAAGCAGACCATTTCCCATTATTTGGAAATTAGCAACCTTCATACTGTTTCTAAAACAAATTGTTTCCATTATCAGAACATTGCAATGCTATATGCATCCACAAGAAATCACCACACAAATATATTTCTTGCTTTAATATACTGTTTGTTGGGGTTTTGTGTGTGTGAACAATTTGCTTCACTTTTTCCTGAGATTCCATTCAAGAGAAATATAATAAAAACTCAGGTACAAACAGACTGTTTGCAATTATTTTCTTGTGCCCTTCAGTACCAGGAGAACAATTTGTTCTCCTTAATTTCAAAAGAGAGCAACAATTAATTAAGCTAATGAGAATTACAGAAAAAAAAAAACCATGAAAGTACTTCAAAGGCTTTCTGACCTAAGAAAAAAAAATCTTATTTTGCTCCTGATGCTAAAAAAAACTTTTTCTTTGCATAAATAATCTTACTGAAGCTTTATCCTTCAAATGTATTCCCAGGATTGTGGATTTGGCAAATGTGGGCTTCAAACTGCAGTTGTATTGATGAACTGATTTTGATATGTGCATTGTTTGTAAAAAGTCCTTTGTTAAGGGAGGATATTATCAAGCTGGAAGCTAAGACTGGATGCTACCCAGTAGCAAACTGGGCAAATATTTCTATGTTTGACAGCAGCACACAGTCATAGACTTTTTGACTGTTGCTTTGCTAAGAAGAAGAAGAAAAGAAAAAAATGTGTTCATTGGTCCAAATATCCCCCTTAGCAGAAAAAGGCCTGCAGGGAAAAGAGAACACATAAAAATGCACTGAAGCAAAGTAATGCTCCTTGAAGCTGGCTGTGCCCCTAAACTATGCTCCTGAGATTATATCCCGAGGTGGCAGGGGGTATGGTTAAGAGCAATTCTCTCCAGCTCTGAAAGAATGAAGGCAAAGTGTCAGAACTGCCATAAAATCAATTCATGGATGATTGCTCCCAGGATGACTCGAAGCAGCAGTGACATGAGTCTGGACATTGTGCTGGTGAGGAATCACCCCTAATGGGTGATTTCCATCCGATCCCTGGCTGCAGGGGTCAGTTCAGCCAGTACAGGAGCTGAAACACGAGGTCACAGATCCAATGTGTCAGCGTGCAGCCAGCCTCTGGTAGTGACACTTGTTGCACTGTAAAGAAAAGATTGCCAAACAGGATGGTGGAGTCTAGGATTCCACGAAAATCTGGCAGGCTTCCTTGTACCCTGTTAATCCACTGTTCCTGTACCTTATAAAGCACTACTGGATTAGGGGTGTCTTGGTTTTGAGGTCTGAATTACAGCTTGATCATCAGTCAGCTCCTGTTAACAAGGGACAGATTAATATGTACTATCATAATATAAAAGGACTTTTTACCTTTATATTATGGCAATTACCCTATCTCTGATACTCGAATTTTCAGTACGTGCAAGCCTGGTCCAGTGAGCATGGATCAGTCTTACACACCACTAATGACATCTCTCTCTCTTTATTGCCAAGGAGATTGTGTGCTTGCTCACAGAATTTGCACTAGTATAATTAAAATTGGTTTTCAAATTGATTCAGCCTTTAGCTAGCACAGCTTCTCTGCACTCACTGTCCCCCCACAAGTGAGGGACACTTTCATCAGCTTACCATCAGGTTATAGTAGCTAGCAGAAGATTCGATCCCATGAAGCATTCGATACCATTGCTCACTAGTTGCCATCTGTCAGCTGAACCATGACCACAGACTATAAACCCATTCCTGGTCTGCTCCTAGTGCCAAATAAAATGCTCTTAAAAGACACACAGTCACTCCTCTGACCAGCTTTTCAAGACCACACAGCACCCTGGGGCATGCCAAGCATAGCTGGGACTTCTCAAGCCTGCTCTCAGAGTCAGCACAGCAGCTCTCCCTATTCCACTTAGGTTCTGCCAGCATGTTTAGCACCTTTAGCTCTTTTCCTCTTCACTGCGCTATGCAACAGACCCAGAAATCAAGTCTTTGATTGATACCAGTGGCTATTAAGAGTGAATGAGAATTCTAATTACAAGAAGTCACATTGTGAATGGGGTTAATATCCCTACACTCCCTGAAGGACTTCAGGAGGTGAAAGAAGGAAGACATATGCCCTGAAATCCCAAAAAGGCAAAACAATTTCCTTTCTGCATTGTATTCTTCCACTCCTCATGAAAGAGTTGACAAGTGCAGGATGACCACTGATGCAAACATGCTTCTGCACTCAGTGGCATAGCAAGGACAGTGAGAGATAGATACTTACACTGGATGTGTCAGTTGGAGGTGTGCTTTGGGTGGGTAACAAGCCTTCTAGTCTTCTGCTCCTGCCATCTTTCTGTATTCTCTGCTGCCCAGCTTCTTGCATGTTCCTCCGGCCACTCAGAGTAACCATTGGTGGCAGTTCAACCTCAGGCAGCAGCAGAGGCAACAGGAGTCCAAGGAGGAGTGTCATGGACAAGGGATAGGTGTTTGGGACAGACAGGTCTCATTATTTCTTCCTCATACACACATCACAGCCCTCGGCACCTGAAGCCACCTCTGATACCCCCGTCCTGCTGTCTGCATGGCAGCAGGAGCCAGAGGGGCTGCCAGAGAGGAGCCAGGAGCAGGCAGCAATAGGACAGTGGCAGCCATACACTGCAAGATGCAGAGGTGAAGAACCACATCCTGTGGACTGAAGCAGACCTCACCTTTCAGCCACAGAAGCCCGTAACAGTGTAGCCCCCAGGTGCAGACAGAGGACTTGCCATAGTACACCATATAGCTACTGTAAAGCTACCTTCTGTCTAAAGCTGCACTCCATGGCTGCAATGTAGACTTCTAGATCTTCCTGTATGTGCTCTGACACGGAAAGTAACAATGTTAAACTATAAAACTCATCTCGGTACCCAAGGGATTATATTGAAGAAGGATCTATAGTGGGATCCTTACACGATACCAGTGAAAATCAATAGAGGCTTTTATTTTTAATTAAACAGCAGATAATTGTAGCTTAGATCCTGGGAGCAGGAAACATTCACATGGTTTTTACTCATGTGAGTAGTGCCATGAGGTTGGAAGATCGCATTTCTTATGCAAATCAGCAGCAACTTTTACATTAATATTATCTGTAATTTTTAAATAGCAGTACCTACATGCTAAGAACAGGATTTATCCCACTTAATGCTGAATGTCTAAAACTGAGTTGTCTAGTCTGAGCTCATTGCTCCAGGCTAGCCTAGTCAGTGGGAAGAGTTAAGCACTTTCATTGGGTGAGTAGTCGCTCATAGAGCAGGTGTCTAAGATATGCCCTTTGGCAGTGCTAGTTTCTTTCTGCTGACTATAACAGGAGCCAAAGGTGACTAGCTCAGAAATAGACATAATTTAAACCCCAGACTTCTAGAGGCAGGTAAGATGAATCCTATGCCATATGTTTAACAATTAGACCTGAATTCTTTGAAAGCTGCCCCTGTAATATCAAACCTGTCTGCTTTGACTCTTTCCAAAAGGACAATGATAAATAATTTATCTGGGGAATTAGGTCAAGGTGCTCAACATTTTTGAAGATGAAGAGGTCTGCAGAGCAGCCACATCTATGGTACATCCCACCTCACCCCTACCCAAATGGCTTCTCGGAGATCCTGCAAGCATCTCTACCTTTGGCAAGCAGGATGGCACACCACACTTCCTTGCTTGTGACAGTAGGGTGCCTTAGGCACATCCAAGACTATTTACAGGCTCAAAGCTCTGCTTAGCAGCCAACCACCCACTGACCCCACTTCTGATACAGCATCCACACATGGCACATGACTGCTGTACAAGAAATTGCTGTAGTGCACAACCATTCCCCACAAGGACAGTAACAGATAAAGGTCTTCCTTCAGGAATGCCAGAGACATTGCAATCAGCATTCACCTTACCAAATCTACAGCTGACCATCTACAGCTGATCTACTAAAACCACCAGAGTGCCTTTCCCTTTCACAGACATGCAAGAGCCCCATAGTGGGAGAGTTTTACCTCAGCTAACTCCAGCTGCCAAAGAATGAGGCATCTGGTGAGGCATCGCCGGCCTTCCTCCCTCCACAGTCACCAAAGAGACGTTTCTTACTGCTCATCAAAGGCTACTGACTCTATCTCTCTTACATACCACTGTCAGTACAGGATACACAGATTGGAGAAGTCTGTAGCTCTTCATTGACTAAAAGCCTAGATGGCTACCTTATGCTAGCTGCCTTTGGGGTTTTTTTTTGAACAGCTAAAGGTAGGTGAGATGAATCCCACCTGAAATTTGCAAAGCAATTCAGCAAGATTTACTACAAGACCAGAAATAAATATGAAATTTATTATTCTGTGTTCACTTGTCTCCACATTAAGAAGACAAACCAATATCTTTTCTTAGTTATAGAAAGTGGAGACCTTTAATAAGAAGATAGATAAATACTTAAGACTGCTAAATTTCTACCTATTTTACTTAGTCACTTATCATAAGATGTAACACTCAGAAATTCTCCCTCTATTCCCTGGCATATGCCTGTGTTTGTTTTCATAGGTTTTCAGGAACAAAAATACTTCAGGACCACTTTTGTGGAGTTGAGGTTTTCCAAGCAAAGGATTACTACACCAAAAACAAACCAACTCCAAAACGGGTTATTGCTAAGATACTGGATTCATTTTTTAGAAGCATCTACTGTACTTAAGAGAAATAATGCTTTTACTATATTGGAGGGCAAATTCTGATGCAAGCCCTTTTCAGGTCACAGTTTAAAGATCTACAAGGGAAGGAAGGTGGGACCAGGCAAGACACAAGTTAGCCTACCTGAATTTGCATTCTCTTCCTGTCGCCTACCCCCTTACTCCTTAGAGAGAGTATCTGTAGATCTAAGCTAGTCTGAAGTGCTAGCAGTCTAACTGCAGAAGTTAGTCCCCTGCAGTATAAAAAACGATCAATCAACCTACCCCAAGCCCAGTGTTGCTATAGGTATCTGCTAGCCCAACTCAAATTAGCTGTTTCAAAGGTAACTTACGTATATCACAGGTATTTATTAAATGCTAACAAGCAATAAGAACGCTGTTGATGTTGCATTAGAATTCTTATTCCTCATGGTTATATTTACAGCTGGAGCTCACTAGCTAGAATCCAGCCCCTGATTAATTAATGCAATTAATTCTTTAAATTTGTTGAATTACTTTTGGATTTAATAAGTTTGAGGACTTCCGAAGGACATCAAGCTTCTGCTTTTATTCTATTTTTAATTAGATTAGAGGTAATTTTTATATTCAGATGAGGAGTAACAGATGTAGCTCTGTGTGGTAATGCTGAATCAGAAAGTAATCTTATAGTAAACAGTTAAGGCTTTTTACCAATGTTGACTGTTCAAATCAAATTACAATATGTGCATTTCTAAATTTCATTGTCTCAGTTCTCTTCACTTTGTCCTGAATATCAATATTGATTACAGATGCTTTGATTACTCAACTTTTGATATTTTGGCTGGTTTTAGAATCTATTAATGCATTAGAAAAAATCACCTTTTAATGTGATGGGTAGTTTTCCCTTCATTATTTTTACACCAGATTTTTGGACAATGGTTATAATTAGGTGTTTGCACCTCAACTACAGATTTTACTCATTCTGGGATCCAGCCCATTGCCAGGGTATTTAATTCCAAGCCAAGTTCTCTCCCCAGAAGCCTGCAACCAATACTGGAGTTTGGCAAGTTTTTGCCTGAAAAATACACATGAACAAAAACATTTGAACCCTGCTGGGTATGCTTTTTAAGGCACTGGATATTTAAATGGCTGTTAGAATAGACAACGTAATCTGCAGAAAGAAGTGCATTAACCTGCTTTGCTTTCTGAAAGTAATAGTTTTGTAGACAATACCATCAATGTACTCTGAAAGAGACTTTGATCAAATTCCATCTATTCCAGTTACAAACATAAAAGTTAATTGAAGCAAATGGAATTGCATAGATGGAGATTGAGGAGCAACTGCAGTTTAGCTCCTGAGCCTCCTTAAATGTCTTACCAAGTTTCTTCTATTTATGGACCTGATCCAAAGCTTGTTATAGCCAGTCAAAAGACTTCCACTTTCACAGAATTCAAGAGTGAACCTAAATACATAGGTTACCATCTGCACAGGAAGTAAATACATCATACTTGACTTTAAGGAAGAAAGTAGCCCAACTACAGTCAGTAGCATTACTGAGAAACTTCAAGAATGGCTTGTATTTCTATGCTTGACTGAATCAGGTCATCTCATCATTCCTAATTATGATCGTGATTATGTTCCTGAACTGAAGTCAGTGGGAATAAGAGCAGGGAAGTATGTCTCTGGAGGGTCACATCGACATAAGAATTAAATCAATACCATGCAGCTCCACTCCAATGAAATCATTGGAGTTAACACCAGCAGAGAGTGGAAGCATACAGTGGTAAATCAGATTCAGAGTCTGTTACATGGTTTTGACACATCTTTCCGTTTTATCAGAAATCCAAACACAAAACTTAGCACTCCAAAACATCAGTGGATTTTAGACACGCCCTGAAGGGCTTTGAGTACTGAAATCAATGAATGGATTGCAATGAACTGACCTATAAATGTAGTTTTTCAGCTGTGACAAATAAAATATTGATAATGGTCTTCATTTTGCTTAACTCTTTCCCACTCTTTCAAAACATCAGGTGTAATAGACCAGAGCAGAATGGAATTACTTTTAAAAATGCGAGGTGGGTTGGCAGGGTTCCACAGAAAGCAACAATGATTCTTATTTCTCCAAGTGACAAGCCACATACCATGAAATGCAGCAATATATACTGCAGGAGGCTGCAGCAATGATTGGTCCAGCACAGGGATTACTGACGGGCTGTATCAGCTCACAACTCTAACATACATAATTAGGTTCTTCATTTGTGGATTCATTATTACAGTGAGTATATGAGCCTTATCTAGCCATGAGAGTTCTTTTACCTGAATGCCCTGCAAGACCACCATGGCTTTACAGAGGGATGCTCACAAAGCAACGGTGAGATTTACAAAAGGAGTTGGGATCCTTCCAGGAACCTAAGTGCTCAGTTGATTCACCAAGGACTTGCCTAACCCCTAAATAATCTAATATCCTTAAGCATTCAAAGCCTTCTCATAAATAAGCTCCATGCATGTGGTAAAGCACCCTCTTTAGGCATGGGCTTCTCAGCTGAACAGGAGCTACTCAAGCTTTGTTGATCCCAAAGGTGCCCCTGCTGCTGACAAGATTACAGCACCTTTGTGGACATCCTCTTTAGGGACTAGTCCAAGATCATTCAAGAAGCTGAGTTGAAGACAGGTTTCCTCAGTGCCACGATTCTTACTAGACTCCAGAGGCATCTGTGGGATAAAGGAAAACTGATGTCTCTCAGTACAGAAATAACCACAATTCCATGAAAATCCATCACATGAGATATTAGTAAGCACACTCTGGATTGCTTAATCCACCCAAAACACAAGGTGAGAAACACCTAACAACATCTAGACACTGGAGGTAAAATGCAGAGAGAGGTCCATAACCATAGTTTCAGAGGAATTAAATAGCAGGACTGGGGAATACCACAGTGCAGGTCCCTAAAAGAAACAGGGTGGAATTTGCAAGTTAACCAGGCACATCTTCAAAAGCACAAAATGAGGTCTTCCATTATGAATTACCAGGCTGTCTCACAAAACTATCACTCTCCTTCCATATTCCCTATCTTTTCTCTTTCAGAGGAACTGGGCTGGGAAAGCAATCAGGAAATTAGGATAAAATAAATAAAAAACTTATAAAACTCATTCTGATCAATTTCAAATGCATTCCATACACCTCTCTAACGCAGCATAATGAAGTTTTACTGCAGTCTCTCCACGATATAAAGGGAATCACCAGGCATGAAGGAGCATATGTAAAGTGGACAATTAGTGAAGAGCTGGCATGTTCTGAGCCACTATTCATTTATCGGCATGAATCTTTTTTATTTTTCCTTTTTTTTTTCTTTTTTTCTGGAATTGGCTTTCAAAATGTTTCCATGGAAAACAGAGAGGAAGGCAGCTATCAAGAGCAACAACAGAGCCTGCCCAGCAATGTGCTTTTTGGACTATCCTTTTTCTCCCCCTCTTTTTTTTTTCCCTCCTTTTCTTAAACTGGTCCAGGCTTAAGTTGAACAGTTTGCACCAGCATATGGCAAAGGTTGAGGTCAGACAGATAAAACGTTTCATTGCACCAAAGAATGGTTAACAACATGTGAATGTAAATTCTAACACATCGTAAAACTGTTGCAAAGCAGGCTGAAAGGGGGCTTTAGTTATGGCAGGAAATCTGCTTCCCAGCCCCACCCCATCCCTTCCAGTTCATTTCAGGTATTGTGGAGCCCGGAGGGACTTTTGAGTCCCCTCCCCTGGCAATCTGCGCCTGGCCCCTCTGACAGATTTCTAATGACTTTCCAATGAAGATTTAGGAGGTTTTGTGTCCTGGCGCTGTGAAGGATTTCAGCCAGGCACCCCTCTCCGGCAGCCAGCCCCAGCCACCGCTTTTGTCCCCTTCTCGCTCCACCACTCCCCCAGGGCCCCACACTCTCCTTGCGGATTGACCAAGTGGAAGGGGACACACACACCCCCTTCCCAACACCTCCCCGCTCTCCACTGGGCCTGCAGCCACGGCAATTTGTAGCCATGCTGGTGGCAGGACCACCCTGCCACTGGGCCTGGGGCAACAACCCAGCCGGGTCCTGCCTGGGCCTCAGCCTCGCCACAGTCCATGGGGCGCAACCTTGCTCCTCTCAGACAACTCTGGCTGCCCCAGGGCTCCTCACACTCCTCTGGCCCTGTTCTCCGTCAGCCTCTCCTCCTGGCCAGGCCCCAAAATGCCCTGTAGGCCTTGCCAGCCTCAGGTCCTGCTCCCCAGCTGGGTTTTGCTCAGTTAAAGCAAAAACAAAGAAAAGGAGTGACTGCCCTACCTCTGCAAGGACCGTTCCTCCATCTCTGGTGTCGCTGCTTTTATGGGGGCTTTTTGCTTGCATTTATGTTCATTATTCCTCCCCCACCCCATTCCCACATTTTGTCACCATTATTATAATAAATACAAAGGTTCTGCGCCTAAGAAGAGACTACAAAAACATAAATGAATAAATAAATACTTAAATATCGAGTGACATGTTTGTGTCAGGCATTAGTGCAGACTCTGGGTTGATGTTTTCGTTTATTATTTGCTCTAAGTTCCTGCAGCTGAAGAAGATAAACCCCAGCTATTCCAAAAAGGAAGAAATGTATAAATCGTAACAAAGCACCCAGTTAAAAAGGTTTTGGTTTTTTTTTTTTTACTACTCCAGAGATAAGCCGCAGAAGCATGGTGTTCAATTGTATGCCACCATCTCTGGAGTGAAACTATTAAGGTGGTGGTAGATCATATATATTGGAGCAATATATTGGGGTCTGTAATGTGCCTGTGGGGAGTTTTTTGTTCATTTGTGACACAGACAAACACGAACAAATGCATGCACCGAGACACCTATCACCTGAATCCCCCAGGCATCTCTGAAACTGCGCCTGGTGTCCTACTTCCCTCTTCAGCACTGTTCTGAGGCGAGAGTGATTAATGCTCTTTTTCAATCTAAGAAGATGTTAAAAGTGTGAGGGACATTGAGTTCAATTATGAAATATGAAATGCTGAGAGGGTCAAGTCTACTCAAGCCCCATGATAGAAGAAACACTCCCAGGAGACTTTGATTCTTGGACGGATGACGGATAGTCATGTCCTCAGAAAGAATTAAATTTTATTACCGGCTTTTTGGCAGCATTTAGAGTTTAACGTGGCTAGAATTAAAGAGCGCTTAGTCTGATTTTTCTTTCTTCCCCTTCCCTTTTTGTTCAAAAGCTGCTCCATTTTTCTCACTGACTTGGAGGTGCCTGTTAGAGAAATGCAGGTGGCAAGTTATCTCTGGAGGGGTTGTACTGCCAGGATGTTACTCACAGCTCATATTTGCATAATCTCTTGTCTCTTCTTAAATCTTCTGTCTTATTCTCCTTCCCTTCTTACTCCCTCAAGAAGCCCTCGCTACAGTTTGGCTTGGGTTTCTTTCCTTCTGCATGCCTCAGTAACACTGATTGTATTTATCAAGGGGTTGCAAGGCGGTGATCAGTCACACCTTCCTTCCCTACACAGAGGCAACAAACACTGCAGAATGTGTTTACTTTTAACATCTGCCAAGACTTTTAACATCACTGTGCAAGGAAAGCCCCAAAGTCAAATCCAGAAATGAGCATATTAATAATGGTTGGCAACCAGGATCCTGCGGCAAACCAGCACTTTACCTTTTGGTGCTGTTTGCCCTTACTTAAAGTTCTTTCTTGCCCTACATTATGCAAAGACTTCTGCTGGCTAAGAAGAAACTAACTGGTGTCATTGAGAAGCCTGGTAGTAAATCTTAAAATGCTCAGTTTACTGTGCTGAGAACATTAGTGAAAAATCAGCAGAAGGATTGGGGCTGTACAGAGGAAATTCACCTGCTCATTGCACATGGAAGCCTTTACTTAGGAAGGGAATCAACTCTTAGTTGATTCCTTTTTAGTCTAAATATGCATAATTCTGTTTGCTTTTTAAGATTCTGGAGTCTGTTCTGCAGTATGTAAGTGCTGTAGCCAAGTAAGACAAATACAACAGAGAATCAGAAAAAGAAGAGAGGAGACAAGGAAAGGAGAGGATCAAATGCTACCGAGGTTGTGACTACTGATTCATTGCTCCACCCTGTCAGGGGTCCAGTTCATTTGCCTAGATATAGGCACCTTGTGCTTTCTAAGATGTCCTCAAGTCTGCTGAGCCCCCGGCTGCTCCTTCAGAAGACAGCAGGTCTTCTGCAGGTCCTATGCCATATCTGCCTGCCCCTGCAGATTTCTTACTGGCCTTTCAGATGGGACAACACACTTTTCCTCAGCCAGCTGAGTCAAGCCCCTGTGGCCTATGCAATTAATTAACTCGGAGTACAGTGAGACTCCAGTGCTAACATCAAAATTGAGGTGTCTAAAAGTAGGTGTCTACTCATTACAGTTAGTGGAGACTGATCAAATACTAGTATCTACTTTTGGCTGAGCTGGGTTGTTCTCCATCCTCTGTGGGATATGATGGGAGACAAAACACTTAAGTCTCTTCTAGAATCTAAACTTACAGTCTGGACCTGGGACCCCCAGACAGAGAAGCTGGAATTAACCAAAGTAATCTCTGAATTCACTGACTTTGGTCCTTTACTACCTCAGGCACCACGTCATGCTTTCCTCCTCCATAAAACTGTCAGGTTCCATCCTGGAAGCAGCTAGTCCTTCCCCACTCTGATGGGAAGACCGTTGTAGAACCTCACTGCTGTAACCATTAAGGATGTTCTCATAACTCCATGGCTTAATACATCCATAGTGAGCCTACACCCATGTGGTTCTTATGTCAGCATCAGCCTTTGCGTTAAAAGTTCTTTTTTCCTTGCTGATGTTTAACCACCTGATGCACAGAGAGCCGTTATATCCCTTCTCAGCCTTCAGTTTGTAGAGCTAAACAAACCAGAATCTTCTCTTTTTCTCTCATATGATAATCTTCCCTTTCCCCAACCACCTCTGCAAGAGACTCAGTTCTCAATCAGAAGTTACACAAGGTACTCCAGATGAGGTCTCACAGGCGTCTTATACAACATTGTCAGTACTTTTCTGTATCAGTAAGACTGTTAAATGTGGAGAAAAAGCTGTATAAAGCAAGTAGAAAATATGAAGGAAGCTTAATTCAAGGAAAAAAATTAATAAGAAATGACACCATATAAAAATACACAACAGCAAAGGATATAATATAAATTGTGCATTAATCCTTCACCATAACAAAAACAGGCACTACACATCAGAAGATAACTGTCAAAGATATCCCAAAGGATAGCAGTTTACTGATTTTTAAAAGATCCAAGACTTGTCTGAATAGTACCAGCTTCTCCAATTACAATATGTAGAATTAGGAAAGAGGGAGAAAATCTCTCTTGGTTCAGGACACAGGCTAGAAATTTACTGATAGGGATAGAAATAGGAAGGAATTTCTCCTGTGAGCAAGTTTTGTTCGTATAGGAGACCCTCCCAGCACTAGCTAGCACCAACGATGGTGGTACTAGCCACTGACCAAAAAGGGGTGTGGATATAGCTGGACTGCTGACCTGGACTGGAAGTTTCTGCCTGTGATTCTGCTCATCCTGGAAAAATTGTGTGGTGCTCCTGTGAAGCACCCAAATGACCTGATGAACAGCTGCTTTCACTCTTTTCTCTGTATTGTATTATTCTGCTTGAATCCTCCTCAACTTTATATCATGCCAGAAAAGGAGAAAGGGATGGAAAGCAAAGATACCGAACTCTTGCTGAACAGGAGGGCTACTCTGCTGCCCCCAGCAACATAAGATACGCATAACCCCAGCCTGCATCAAGGTAATGGGCAGAGCCCTAGGAAAGAGGGCAAAGCATTGTGCAACCGTCAGAAATGTGAAGTGGATGCAAATGCAAGTTGTCTGAGCTTTAACTTATGGAGTCAGGCAGTGGGTGTGAAAGCCGACTAGCGGTGCTTCACCCTGCCTTGGGTGGAAATCTTTTATGGTCTGAAGGAGGGGAAAGGCAGCAAGAAGGTGACTTCAACCTGCAAGCATGGCATGCAATGCTCCTGCTCAAAAAAGCTACAAACTTATATAAACAAAAAAATTCTAGTGCAACTTACAGGGCAACCAATTAGAATTTATTTAAAACAGAAGAAAAGTCCATCCACTGACTGCCAGAGTCACAGTTTAACATGGCAACTTTTGTGGGACAAAGCTGACCTCCCCCATTGACTTCACTTTTGTGAAGAACACATAAAAATATATACAGCTGTAAGGGAGTGCAGAGCAACAGCATCATCACTGTACAAAATGCTGTCACCTCCATTTTCACAAAGCTGGCAATTATTCACTGAGATCAAAGATTTACTAGCATATGTTGGGTCCTCATTTTCCTTAAAAAACACTATTAGTGGGCCAGATGAGGCAAAACAATCAAGAACATTGCCATTTTCTTTGCTGCTTCCTATCAAATTCCTGACATACAAACTCCAGGTTCCTTTATCCAAACATAGTTGAATGTATGAATGTACCAAATTCCTTTCCGTCATAAAGCAGCCTTACCATCTCCATCCAATATCTTTTTTTGCCTCTGCTTTTTAAGAATGTGGCTTAGACAAAGCAGAAAATGTTTCTCATGATAGTTGCTTTCCATGACAGTACGAAAGAGATGCCAACCTGCCAGATCTTCACACTCTCCAATGTCATGTTCTCTGTTTCCCTTGGTTTCTTTTAAGAAATGACAGGAATGAAATTGAAAAAAATCTCAATGCTCCCACATAACAGTCCAGTAAGTAAACCCAACGGTATTTAAGATATTGTCAAGCAAGGGTTGTTAGGGTAGAGTTTGGTTTTTTTCAGTAGAAAGCAAAAAAGGGTTTGTACAAATAAAAGGAGACTGGTATGTTAAAATGCAGATTTGTTTGATTTTGAGATTGAAAAAGGTGTTGTTCTGCTGGCTGGAAATGCAAATGGTGAGCAAGTGCCATGTATTCCAACTCTGTTGTTGGTAAGAACTTGTATTGCCCTGTGAGCAACAAGGAACAGTGACACACATTTACAACAGAGGATGAGCCAGCCCCGATTGCTTGTCATGCCATACCTAAGAGAATTCAGTTCTTCTGAATACATTGTGGTTTTTAAACAAAACCACCATGTCAGGATGGCCCTACCACACAGAATGCAGTATAACACTTGGAAACCATATTTTCCGTGAGACATATTGACAATGAAATCAAGTGCAATGGAATTGTAGGAAGAAATAGACCAAAGCCCCAAGTTTCTCACCAAAACTTGGTAAAAGCAATTCTGTTTGTGAGGGTCCTCTGATTAGTGTGATGCTATTCTCTTTAAAAAAAAAAAAAAAAAAAAAAGCTATATGAAGATTCATGTCTATCAAGGTAAACCTTTAGTTCTCCTAGATTTGATTACCCCTATGTAAATCATTCACCTACTGGGCTTCTGTTCTGTTCATATGTACAACAGGCTCTTCTGGGTTAATTCCAACCCTCATGCATTTCCCAACTACCATCACACACACACCCCCCCGTGGAAATGAAACTGTCCTTGAGAAGTGCTCATATCCATGGATGACAGCGTATTGATTTCGCATAACTTAAATGGTTGATTCTTCTAATGCAACTCATTTACAGAAATTATGTGAAAATTTGCAGTATGTTTGGCATGAGTGCTCTCTTTTTCTTTTTTTTTTTTTTTTTTTTTTGTTCAGCTTCTGAAAATTATGTGATAACATCTCCATTGTCTTATCCCTCCCCCGGAACGTTTCCCCTCTGAAACTTCAGGGACAGGCAACAGTGAGTAGCAAATTTTACTGTCATGAGCATTCACCTGAATTCATATAATCCATGCAGCATTATTTCAACCCAAAGGGATCCAGAATTGGGTTGTAGATATTAACACATGTCCTTTAGAGGTGAGAAGTAACATTTCAAGCCAAATTTACTAAAATATTGTAGAGAAAAAAGCAGGCGTACATCTTTCCTTGGCCGAAAGAAAGGAATTTTCATTTATGGTCAGAGATTATATAGTTATATGTATAGTTTAGGTTTATGCCCTCCTGCAAATCCCCATTCACTCACTGGCCTATGTCCCATCACTGTATGACCTCAGTGGCATCACTAATTCATAAATGTTTCCATTTACTTGAGAGGAAGGGATAGTTAAAGCTGTAGTTTGGGAATCACGAAACACGAAAGCAGTTCCTGGCTGTGACCCAGGCTTCCTTGGTAACCTTTGGAAAGCCAGTTAATCTCTCTTATGTTCAATTTCTCATGTCTGAAGTGGGGAAAATAAAGTGCCCCCATCCTGTCCTTTGTCTGCTTCTCTAGAATGATAGTTACTTGGGGCAGGAGTGTCCCTGTGCAGGCTGCCTCATCAGCAGGGCATCAATCTTTAGAATCATAGTTACAGAATTAATCTAATACTAGAATATCAAATGTTTAGTCAGCCTGTGAAGGGGCTGTGGGCATAAAGAATGTACACCAGTTTCAGTGAAGGTCCATGCATCAGTCAACCTAAGATGGAATAACTAAACCCCAACTTTTCATGAGTGGCTTTCTCAAGGTGTCTGAACAGTCCGTTCTTCTCTCTCTCTCTCTCTCTGCCAACCTACCACATGTAATAAATGGTTTGTGCCTCCTCCACAATCAAAGAGGGGAAATGTCTCTTTGTAGTTTTCTGTGACATATTTTATGCTTCCTTCCAGAGCCATTCTGCTGTTGCTGAGCAGTCGTGCACATGATGCTCTGAGATCAGCTGACACACATCAACAAGTGGCACTCCAAATGAACACATGGTACAGACCCGAGTGATACATACTTTATTTATGTTTATTGTCATTTACACATCTGCTAAGTGCTCAGCAGAAGTGGCAGGACTTCCTTCCCTAGACTGTTGTCCAGGAAATCAGCGGAGTTCTTATGTGAATACAAGCTTATCTGTGCAAGTAAAGACTACACAGCCAATCTCTTATGAGGCTGACTGTCCAGAAGAATAAAACCCAGAACAAAAGAACTAGAATTTGTCGTAGAAAACATGGTTGGAATCAATTTGGACTCTGTAATAATTCCCTATTTTTCATTAAATAGATGCAAAAACATTCATCCTTTCCCTTTGCTAGGCTTGGCTGTACTCTCTGAAAAACAAATCAATTATCCAATTTATGTCAATCATGGAAAATATGTCCATTTGGAGTGTGAGGAAACTGTGACTTTCTGAGACTTATCTAAACTACCTTTATAGACGTGATCTTAAAAGTTGGGTAGAAATTCTGCAGTTTTAATAAAAACATTGTTCATTATCTGTGTTACAACAGTTCCTTGAGATCCCACTGGTCATCAGGGATACGTTATTCTGAGGACTGCAAAAACCTAGCAAAGACACAGCCTCTGTCTTGAACATTTAAATCAAAGCAAGACAAAGATATACCAAGTAACCAGAAGAAATAAGTGAACAGGACTTTCTAGGCAGTATTATTTGGAAGTTCCATAACATTGATAAAAAAAGCAATATGATATCACCAAGTACTAGTAAAACAAAAACCCTCTTATAAAACCATGACACATTGCTAAAATCGGTAAGATTAGGAGAGTTTGAGGGGACAAGCATCACAAGCTGAACAATTCTTTCTACCTCTGCTCACCTCATCCTGCTGTCCGACCGAAGGAAAGACCTGACTCTAGGATATGGTGATAGAGTTTGCAATGTAAAGTAGCATGGCAGGAGCTTCCATGCTTCTCTGTGGGATTATACAACCCTCTTCCAAGCATGCCTCTAACACAGGCATAGTCCTGCACTGGTTTCACATACGCAGCAGCTCTGCTCTGCTGCACCTCTTTGCTCTGAGACGGGATGCAGAGAAGTAGGGAGGAAAAGTCCATCTGCTGTCCCCAAAACTGAATTCATGAGAGCAGGCAGGCAAGTGCCACATCAGCTCTAAGCAATACACCAGGGGATAAAATAGATGGAGGCAACAGCAGAGCTCAGACTATGTCGCAGAGAGCCTGACTGATGTTAGGACTGTGCATTGCAAAGTAGCAGTGCTACCAGAGTTGCCTGGTACCACAGAGAACAGCAGTATTACCTTGGTACCTGCAGGCCAGCCCTGGTAAGGTGAGACCTGCTAATACCAGAACAGTCAGCAGTTATACCTGGTAGCGCAGACTGGGGAAGTGCACCATCAGCAAGTTTCAAGGTTTCAAGAGCAGGTTAGCTCAAGATTTACAGCATTTCTAGCTTTCCGATGGCATGGAAGTACCTTGAGAACAGTTTTTCTTGCTGTATTCAGCAATGTTTCACGTTCTGGCCACAGTCCAGAAATACGCAAGAAAAAAATGCGAAGAAAAGGAAAGGCAGTAACTAAATATTTCAAAACCTTCACAAAGATTTAGTTTGAGCAAGGCTTTAGAAAAGGGCAAAAGGCCAGTGGAGAAGTGGGGTGGGTTTTGTCTTCCAAAACAATTTGCCCTTTCCCTATCATTTAAGTTAACCAAATTAAATAAGTACCTTCCTGAGCAAGGATTCTTGCACAGTTTGCATGACTTCTTTGTTTTATAAACTGTGAGCTTCGTTCACAGCTTTTCCAGGGCACATGGTCTGTTTCCTAAGTGGATTCTCTAGTGCCTGTTACTCAGCTGTGCTCTCATTGCAGGTTTTCCTTTGGTGGCAGCTCTAACCCGCTTGCCTTTCCTCTACTTACCTGCCTGTTTTCACAGAAGTTACAGGACCACAATGTCCTAAAGCCTCTACTCCTGTATCAAATTTGCTTAAAATGGACATTTCAATAGTTGTTAAAGGGAGCAAACAGTAAAGCAAACACAGACAGTGGGGCCACAGGAGTGTGATTTCCTTAGAAAACATGGCTGAGAATAACCACTAACACTCCTTTGGAGCATAAACTCTTTCTGGTCCTGTATGAATATTAGTTAGTGAGTCCTCCTCACAGCAGTTCATTTAGGTAGGTTACATACACACAGTCTTCACTCTGCAAAAGTGAAGGAAGTAGCAAAGGGGATTATCTTCCCAAGAACACAATGCACCTATGACAGACAAGCACTGAGATTTCTCAGATGGCTTGGGGATGAAATCCTGGCCTCACTGACACCAAGGCAGGTCAGCACTCAGAAAGGCTTGCTGCATAGTCCCATGTACATCCTCCACAGACACAGACACCCTACCCCTCTGCACAAAGCCCTTGTCATAAAGCCAGTCAGACATTCTTTCTGGTAGGTGGAAATGAAGTTTTACAATTGCTGTGTGTATATTCCCAGATGTGCATGACAATCTCGCAAACCTACCTCTCTCCAAACCTTCCTACCAAACAGTATGCTCCATCTCACTATGTACCATTTCACTCCGTCTCCACTGTATAGAAGGCGACGTGCCCTTTCTGTTTAAGTCCATGTAGCAAGATGTCCATATGAGAATCAGATCAGACTCAGTACGTACACAAAACCCTCCAGCTCTGCAAGGTGCAGTGATCCAGGAGCACAAAGAAACGCAACCGAGGAGTGTCTACATGGGGAGGCCGATGTGTTTCTAATGCGCATACCGGAGGTCAAATTACAGAAAGGAAATCTTTGTGAGCTGACATCCAGAACTTATTTATTAATACAGACTGAATGACTAATTTATGGCCAGATATTTTTAGCCTTTTAGAAAGCATCTATTTCATTATTTAAGATGTTTAATTATGTACCTGTCTAATCAGTATCTGAAGAAAATAGGTTTCTTTATTACACTATGTCTTTAGTGAAGTGCAATAAACACTCATATTAACAGCAAACTTTCCTAATGCTGACAGTGTTTAAGTTGAAAATATTTAACACCCTTCATGCCATGTGAGATGAGATGAGGGAGGCCTGATTCTAGCTACGAGAGCATTATCATTGCAAAAAAACAAAATAAAGTAATGCAGCTGACCAGCAAAACTACCAAAAGAAGTGGAAGTTATCCTATTTTAGATTAATGATTGTTCCATTCAGGCCAGAAGTCTGATTTCAATAGAGATTACTTGTATACAACTGGAACAGTTTTGTTTATTTACTGCAGGTGTGTCAGGTAAAATCAATATTTTCATACAAATAATCTCCTCTCAAGGTCTGCGGATCTCTCTTTGGCATGTCTTCTCAAACAGTTGTAGTAAAACACAGCTTAAAAACAGAACAAAATGTTCCTGATCTGGAAAAACTCAGTTTCATCTTTAAAATGACAGATAAAATAGAATGAAATTGGTTTTTAACATACAGCATTTTAACATATCTAAAAATAAGGGTCTGTGCTACGTCTCAGATAAAAGAGGCAAACAACATCGGGCAGGATAGGGCTACAAACCGTATTTGTGTCTTTTTGAAGGTCTTGCTCCTTGGAGAGACCCACAGCATGATGCAGAGAGCTCTACCTCTGTCAGAGCAGCCTCCTCAGTCTGCCCCATAAGGAAACACCTGCTTGAACGCTCCAGGAAGCACCAAGGTGCGATCTCATCCCAGATACACATCTCTGCCTGGAAGTGCATGAAATGGAATCAGGGATACTGAACTGCCCAGAAGGAAAGAAGGTAAATTGTAATTTAGGTTGGGAAGAACTGGTACGAAACAAACAGCCCTTTAAACATCTAAGATCTTTTCATGTTTATACTACAGAAGGAGGACCACTGTATTTGCCTGCATATGTGCACACTGTAGAGATGGATCATTTCCTGAATAGTTAGGCCAGATTTTTTGACTGGCTAGATGTCAAGCTTTCATCCCCATTTCTTTTACACTGCTCAGTTGTAACTGCTGGCCCTTTTGTGGCTGAAAACAAACGATGAGCTCACAGCCACCTCTACTGCACATGATTTGAGGGTCTGCTGTTTATTTCCCACATCACACACATTATTTCTGCCAGGTGCCTTAGCTGAAAAAACTCATCTCCACTTTATTTCATAGCATCTTTTATCAGCCATTCACCAAGCCATCATGTGCCCAGGTGTGTATATAGTTCTATAAAAGGAACAATCATCTCTGCTGATGCTTTTTATTTCATGATCCCTGTAAATGGTGGGAGTACAACTGCCTGACCTCAGTGCCAAGGCCTGGGAACTCACTGCATTAAGCATCTCCCGTAGCACCAGCACCAGAAGTGGCTTCAGCAAAGAACGGCAGTTGCTCAGTGTCTTGGCAAATGAGTTTTGGCAGTCATTTTGTTTCAAAATAATTTTTTAGAAGGTTGGGCCAGTCAATGTGACTGCTTAGCCCTGTCTAAAAGGTCCCTATTCTCTCACCTGGCTTGTCACTTAAAGGATCCCTGCAGAAGCTGAACTAACTCATGAAATGTCGGAAAATAAATCCAAAAGAAATGGAGAGATTTTCATAATTTCAGTGATTTAAACCAGCTAACGGAAGGGTCTGACAAACAGGAGTAGGCACAAGAGAACCAGGCAAGAGAGCAGAGGAGCAAAAGAAACATCACCATTTAGCAACAGCAAGCTGTTGCGTGAGCATATTGAATATTACATGACACCACAGCCTTAGTTTCTTCGTAAACAACCTGGAGATAACCCATAGTCTGGGCAGGATTTTCTGAGACAAGTAGATCACTGAAAGGGGAGGGTGGGTGCAGGAAGGTGAGGGGAAGGACAAAGTCATCTGTACAGGGAAGGAGAAAGCAGTGCAGGGAAGGGCGCCAATTTTTCATTGATAGGATGGCTGTAATCCCAAACCTGTCTTCCCTTAGGCGTACCACTGGAAATACTGTGCTTTCACTCCTACCACAGAGGGCAGAAGTATTTCTGCTGATGCAGACTGGTTGAAGTTGCCATTTCTCTAGAAAAGGCACATATGCTCTTTAGCAGGGCTTGTGACCTCAGTTTGAGTTCTGCCAGAAAAGGATGCATTGATCTGTGTCAAGTCATTCCTTGGCATGTTTGCTGCTTCATGGGACAGTAATGTCTACTCTGTGGGAGACCAGCCTTGCTCTCTGGGAACTATGAGACCACAGGGACAACTTTCCGTGGTTCCTTCTCTTGCATCCCACAATCACTATCCCTCCACCAGGTACATCCCAGAATCTGCTTGTCCAGCTGCCAGGATTCAATGCCTTTAACAGCTCTCTTTTAACAGAGGATTGGATGCCGCATGTCTCAGTGGACTATCCCTGGTGACAGAGACAGTTCTCCTGCCTTTGGGGAGCTTCAGCATCTCCTGCTGCAGCCAGTTGTGATGCAGTGAAAAACAGACCACAGAGCAGGGGTGCCTGAAAGCCATCAGTGATGAGTGCATTTGCCAGGCAGCACATGTGAGCAGAGGAACCTGTGTGCCAAACACCGAAACATGACTTATTTTGTGATTGAAACATGACTTATTTTGTGATAAGCACTAGACTTTGCAATGTGCAAATAATCTATTTTGGGCTTGGGCAAGAAAAAAACAAAGCATCTAGCATTTACCTGTTTACTTTTTGAGTTGTTCCACAGCTCATGGAATACAAATGACCAGTTACTAGGTCGCTGGCCAAGATTATTTTGAATTTTTTATAGGCTACGGATGAATGGCAAAGCATCAGTCTTAGTGTAAGGCACTTCTAGATTGTTATTAATGGAGATTTGTAATTCATTTTTTGCCTGCCCTGCTTGAAAGCTTGTTCTTTGTAGTGACTTAAGGTTGCTCATTCCACTTTTTTTGTACTTATGTAATTACAGAAACTACATGATTTCATCATAAAACATATCTTTCATCTTCCTCACCTCATCATTACACATACAGCCTCTCTCTTAAGAAAGGCCAAACGGAGGGAGAAGGGCTGTGAGGGAACAGACAGTATTTTTTGGTTTTCTTTGTTTGGTTTTTTTTCCAGATGAACTGCAAAGAGCTGCTGGGCCTCAGTTTGGTTTCTATTCCCTCTCTCTCTAGCCTCAGCAAGCTCCCTCCTAGTTTGCACTTCAAAAAGTCCTTCTTCCAAGCATCTGCCGCTTTCCAAGATGACTGTGGAGTTGTGCATAAGACACTGTGCCCCTGACTAATCCCATGCCGCCATTTGTCCCCATTCTGGACCAATGTTCTTCAGCTCTATGCCACACCAAGGAGAATATAAACCTTCAGAAGATAAAGATGAATGTCCCTTTAATTCTGTCAAACAGCATGCAGAGAGCGCTAAACTCTCTATTGGCCTTCTCTGCTCTCAGGACTGCCACCAGTCCTTCCTCCTGCCTGGCCTTTTGTGGCTTCTCCTATCTCCCTTGTCCCCAGAGGCATCTTTAGTCTCACGGTGACTCAAGTTTTCATGGTCCCATTCCTCCCATCCTCCTCCTCGCCCTCCTGGCCAAGCACAGCCCAGTCTCCTCTGCCTCCACAAGAACATGAGTGTTAGAGTAGTTTTCTGGGGAGCTGTATATGTGTGCTGACCAATATTAGCAAAGCCAAGAGAAGAAGCATCTCTAAAACAACATTGGAGAGTTTAAAAGTAGGTCAGGCAGCGTCTAGTCACTGGGATTACTGGGCAGCAGAGTTCAGGTCTGTGCCCAGAGCTGTCACAGCCAGCAAGCAGTGGGGGGGTTGTTGTTGGAAGTGTGTTTGGACCAGCAGCATCCACACAGGCATTGGGCCATCTAATCAGCTAGTTTAAATTGGCTGACCTGAGCTCCAGGTTATACCTGGGCACATGTGAGTAACACTGAAGAGCACAGACTGATGCTAGATGTGTTTCCCCAAAGGGCATGATCCTGACCCTATGGAAATCAGATGGAGGGTTGTCATCAACTCCAGCTGGAGCAGAGCTGTACCCTTTGTCACTACAATTATTTCAGGTCTACTTCATACTGGTTTTAACTACAAAAATCCCCCTAGGAAAGCTCCTTGTATATAAAATTGCCTCCTGCTCTGACTGAAACATTTGTATCTCAGTTGTTAGCCACAATAATGAGTTGACAATTTCCTCCAATTGGCACATTTCATTCAAGACAAATTATTGTAACCACAGCTGCCTAAGATGTACAAAATCAGGTTCAGAAAAAGTGCTGTTTAATGACGCATGAACAGAAAAGCCTGGAAGTCCACCGTTGCTTTCTTGCTTTTTGACTGGGACTGAAGTTTGCTAGGCAGGTGGGGAAAGAAAATCTTTAAATATACGGGAGGAAGCAATCTTATAGGGTCTCTGGTGTGAGTTTCTGCTTGTGTTTCCAGCCCAGTTTCAGAAGCAGTTTCAGCAGCTGTCACAGCCTCATGTGAGATGGCTCACGACTATTACGGACTGCTGCTAGTTTGGAGGAATGCTGGATCCCCAGCAGAACAGGAAAGCCGGCTTCACTGGGAAAGAAAAGGAACAAAATCACTTGACTCCATTTCATCTTCCCAAAGGGTCGGGGAAGGTGAAAGGGGAGGGGGGGCAGAACTCCAGCTGCAGTGGTTTAAATCTATTTTAATAGTCTCACCGCCTTGTAGTGTACATGAAAGACAATAGATGGGTACAATTAATAATGATTGGTTTGCCATTACAGTGATAAATAACTTTAAATAGCTCTTTAGAACAATGTTTAGGGCCTTCCTTTCCCTCTTTTTATTTTTTTTGGTGGCAGATGGTAAAATCCCTGGGCTCTTTGGACCTTGACCTCCTGCAGATGTTGGGATGGGACAAAATGGTCCTTGGGATAGTAGAGAGGGAAAGAAAATGAAAAACCTTGTAATGTACCGTATCAGGGCTAGCAGTGGGGTGGACCACTAACTGTTTTTTTATTACTGTCACTTACCAGCCCTGATTCTTCTGTACTTAAAGAGTTATGTCAGCAATTGTGAGGCAGCTGAAAGAGAGAGTGGATGCATGTGGTGGTGAAGTATTATTGGAAATCAGACCAATAGAAGATGAATGAAAGATTGTGAGAGGGGCAAACTACCATAGTTAGCAATGCTGCAACAAACTAGACATTGATATATTGTCCTCTTGGAGATATTCTGACAGCCTATTATAGTTCTTTTAATGAGGTTGTCATGCATTTCTCTTTTTGTAGCTATTAAAATATTGTCTACATCTGCTGAGGTTTGCTTTAGAGAGGTGGAGGAGGGGACCCTTGATGTTTTGCAGTCTGCCCTTGTTTAGTAGCCAGGGTCATACCTGGTCTAGTAGCAGAGAGGGATATTTAAGTTTGTCCAAGATGCAAAGTTCAGTAGATTTTCAAAGGAAAATAATCTCCATGGTGAAAGAAACATTTCCATGGTTGCATCCTCACAGTGAGCTGAAGGCATGATGGATGTTAATATGACTAATGGGAACTTTCTACAACCGTTCCCAGATCTATGCAGATGGTGAGATAATGTGGTATGTGGGTCTCATTAAAAATAAAAATCCTGCACATCACCTTTGAATTACAATGTTAGCAAGCTGCACTGCTAAGTATATTAGCAAGGGTAATCTGACTGTCTCCAAAACAAGGAATGAAAAGACTCACTTAAGGATTTTCTTCAAAATAATCAATGATTCCCTTGAGTAATATGCATGAAGATAGGTAGGTAGGTAGGTAGATATGGCAGATGTGTGAGCACCGTGTGCGTACTAGGAAGCAAAACTTCCACTGCTTGAACAGGTCTCTTCCACAAGGCAGGTAAATATGGTTTGGAACATTAACCTCCCCCCTGTAAGACACTGACTGTTTTACCTTTGGGTCTTTGGGTCTAACTTGGATTCTAACTTCTGACTGTCCCAGAAGAGTGTGATGTAGTTCATGAGAAGGCTCCAAACAGAGTTTTAATTCAGACCTCTTGCATGCATTTTGTTAATCCAGTTCTCTGATACAATGTCAGTCTTGAGGAATGAACAGGGGAAGGGTATCCATGGCTGATACATGCAACTGGGGACTCTCCATGGGCTGGGGAACTCATCTGCATCTGAGTAAGACTGGTTTATGGCAACCAGCTTCCAGCTGCAGGGCACAAAGCAGTCATTCCTACTTGCATGCTCCGAGCCTTGATATTTAACATTTAAGGACTTTCAGATTCATTTTGAATGAAACCTCTTTGTCCCATAAACATTTTCTGCTAACATGACATACAAGGAAATTTAATACATGATATAAGATGCATCAAGTTAATTTCCTTCAATTAGAAATGATACAGTTGGATAATTGCTCTGCAGGGCCAACTGATTTATTCTAAAGCCTCTTGGAAAATGTTCTGATACATCCAGTTTGTACATCTTTATTGTAGTTTAATAAACAGAAAGCACATGGATATGTGCTGCAATGGGAAAGCAGAAAGCCAGCATGTAAAATCTTTCGGGATTTGAAGTCTAAATCATCATTAAACTAGGATTTGCAATGAATATGTCAGATGTCTTAACACTGCTCCACAAGCAGTAGAGAAAACAAGCTCCCCCTGCTCTAATGAGGCAGAGCGAAATGGGTGAATACATTTTGATACACAATGCATCAGTGTCTGGTTTGTTTTAGTGAAACAGTAACCTCTCTCCCTTTTTCTGGGTAAATGCAGTACAATAGACTAACGCCACATGAATCTATTATGTCTTACAGAGCTTTTAGCGGGAGTATGACTGTTTAACCACGCAGTGACACGAGAAGAATTACTATCCAACACTCCAGCTGAAAGTAGAGATTTTATTGATTCACCGCACTGGCCTGCCATTTTAGCTTTGATTGAGAGCCTTTCATGAATCCAAAAAGGTAACACTCCTTCATTGAAAACAACAGCAGGCGGTCCAGCCTGGACTTAAACCATCTGCCAGCTTAAAAGAAAGATGAAGGTGTTTCCCAAAGCATCTACTAGCCTAGATCTATCCAGTAGATCTAACATACCAACTATTACTTACCCAGGCTGACATACAAGAAATGCTTGTGAAGTCTTTGACTGGAGGTTTCATGTAGATCTAATTATCAAAAGTGATATAATCTGGAAACTAATTACATCCAGCAGCACAGTAGCTACAACTTCCCTCATTCACTCTCTCAATTCTGAGAGTTTTATCTTCACATCCCAGAAATTAAGGGATATCTGTTTCTTTTCTTTTTTTTTTCAAAATCTCTTTTGAAGAATTTTGCCTTTTTTTATTATAGATCAGCTGTGATGCAGAAAATTGTTTCAATTAGATGTTCTTCTAAAAGCAGAATGTTCTTTTTTAAACAAAAGAGATTTGCATTCCCAAGCAAGTCCACATTCAGAGTGGCCTGTGAGCAGTGTGCATGTTTACACTTCAGTAGATATTCATGTAGTCCTGGTTCCATGTGCTGCTATTCCAGGCAAACATGAACCCACACTGCAGACACAATTTGATACCTGTCCCTTTCCCTTCTCAGACCTTACTCTTCTTTAGTTTTTAAAGACTGCAACTAAAAGCAATGTAAATTACAGTTTTAAAAAATCCTAGAAAACAGGCATGAAATGTGAAGTCGTGTTGTACAGCAACATACAGTATTTTGGAGTCCCAAAGTCATCTTACATCAGTCTGAAGCATGGCCAGTATAAAAGCTACCAAAAATAAGTGTACCCAACTGCACTTCCTCAGAAATTTCTCTCTTAAAGGGTACAGTCCTGTTCACATCTGTGTAGGATACCAAGGAATTTGAGATCCTCAGTGAGAACCATTTGACTGTTACATATTATCAGGCAAATATACCTAGTTCATTCCCTCTTTTCAGAAAAATGGGAATTTAAAATACCAGAGGCCATAGAGAAAGCCTGAAAAAATATAGATACTGGGGAAGAAAGCATGGACAAACCCCATGTGATTCCCTGGGAAACTAGGATCTGGCAGAGACACAGAGCTAGTGAGCCCTGTCACTTCCAGCTTGACACATGCAAAGTTCCTGGGGTATCTCCCTACAACCTTCCCCAAGGTGCAGGACTTCTGGACAGCTTGTTAACTCAGGTGGGCTTCAGCATCCTGTATAACTGCAGCACCGGGAGACATGGTATGTACGGCCTGTAGCACTTTGACCCCAGGTATTGGACCAACTTTGCTTATGGCCAAAATGAACCTTTGATAACAGTTTTGCCCAGCCCTGAGCCAAAAGTAGCAAACTCTGGAACTCAGAAGGGTTTATTCAGTCAAAACAGCATGCTAACATGGTCTTAAGGCTCGCTTTCAAGCTCTCAGTAGAGGCAGAAAGACCGTGTCCACTGAAAACACAGGCAGAGCAAGCCCACCTCATTGCAAAGCCCTGCCAAGCATGAGCTCACATCTGCAGAGTGCAAACAAATCTGGGGGCTTTGCTGGAGCCACCCTAGTTCCAGCAGACCGTAAGGAAAAATAAACCAGGGCCAGAGTGAGGGCTTGAGCGCTGATCCACAATTGTCCATACTGGTTAATTCTGCTCCCTGGTAAGGTTTTGGCCCATAATAGTTTAATGTCTCCCACACAATGCCTAGGCACCCTTAAGAGATTAGCTCAGACCTTGGATTTTCCTAAATAAGCAGTTTGCATGAGGCTGCTTTGTTTTGGAGAGAAGAGGTCCATGGACAAAAGCCAGGCTGTGCCACTTCGCCTCAGAGCCAGCGCTCAGTCCCTGGGGTCTGACTTATTTAATAGCAGAGTTGGGCTGACCCATTTTGTTGGGGGCTTAGCTCCATGCAGAGCCAAACACATGCTCCTGGCACTCCCAGGGCATGGACACACAGTGCCCATGGGCCTGAGCTGCCTGCAGGGTGCAGTCATGGCCTCGGCTGTGCAAAAATGACTAAAATGCTTCCCTAGCCCTGCTGGGCCAGGAAACAATATAGCCTTGCTCTCCCAGTGCTGTGTCTGAAAGAATAAGCCCAGCCAAGCCAAACTGGTTATGCTAATAGCCAGCTATGGTGGATCTGCACCCACATTTGATCAGTCCACAGCCTGGAGATGTGGATAGCTGAGGACTAAGTGTACAACTATGCAGCAATTAGCCTCGAGAGCTTACAGCAAATGCAAGACAATTTAGACTGACAGGAAAATTTTCCAAGAGACACAATAGTTGCACAAAATTTGAAGGCTCCAGAAAGATCTCAGGAATGAAAAATAGCAGAAAGTAATGTGTTGGCCCTTTTTTCCTCTCTGCTGAGTTTTAGACCAGGGTAATTACACCAGGGCTATTTCTGATGCACAGAAAAAGAAAATTCAGGCTTGAAATAAGATCAGCTCTTTGGGTTCAGTCCTGCAAATCTGCACTCAGACAAAATTAAGTAATATTTTGAGAAGCTGTGTAGCAAACACAGGGACAATTGTGCCTGGCTGAAGGTACCAGTGGAGGCAGCTTCTCCAGGCCATTTGTTCGCACAGGCTCAAGATTTTGGGGCTCTGGGAATAGCCCACTGTGGATGTGTTACCAGACTGCCTGGAATGTGTGTCAATCCCTTGCATTCCACTTGCTGAAAATCACAAGCTACTGTCAGCTACACAGAGTATGTAATCTGAGAAAATGCCAAAATAGCAAACTGTCAGCTCAGGAAAGATTAAGCCAAATGCTCTTCTGTGCCTTGCTGCAGAAATGGAAGCAGCAACATGATTGGTACAGCGTAGGGCATCTCAACTTCACAGACAGGACAGAGAAGGCTCCCCAGCAAATGTTCCTAACTGATCGAGGTCCTCTGAGCATGTAAGTGCTGGTAAATGAGAAGCACCGCACCTGGCCGGATAAAGGCTCAGTACAGCCAAGGTGACAATATGCTGTGATTGTGTGTGACAGCACAAGTCCAAGTAACCACAAAAATACATCCTGTGGCTTCTTAGATGCTAAGTCACTCAGATATGCATGGTAGTTTTGATGTTGTTTTTAAGGGCTTACCTGCTTCAAATCCACCTAAACTGTACTAAGGTGTCTAAATACTTTTCTTTTAATCTCACCCTCAGTTCCCAGTTGCTTTGAAAGCTCTCCAGCAACCCCCATGACCTTGTCCATGCCAAGACTTTGCCTGAATTCATTCCCCTTGCTTTAGCTGGCAGCTACACAGGTCCACTGCTGGGAGCAAGCGTGGGAGCTCTGGACTTGCAAGCCTTGTGCTATACTGCCCTGTCCAAATCTGCATAGAGGTAAACCTGATAGTGTCCATAGTGTCAGCTGCCCATCTGGGCTGAGCACTCCTACTCCTTGCTGGAACAACTGGGAAGAAATCTTTGAAAAAATGAAGCCCTTGTTTTGCTGGGTAATGTACCCTCATATTCATGTGAGCGACATGCTGTGTTGTATTTCAGTTGCGGTATATTATGGAGTGGAAACTTCTTTGAGATAGAAGTATCCTGTCCCTTTTCTCTTCCCCCAGGTTCTCACCGAGACAAAATCACTCTGTTAATCCCATACTGCCTGCCTCCAAGCTGTTTCATTGTTGTGCTTTAACCCCAGCCAGCAACTAAGCACCACGCATCCACTGACTCACTTTCCCCCCACCCAGTGAGACAGGGGAAAGAATGGGGGGAAAAAAGGTAAAACTCATGGGTTAAAAACAGTTTAATAGAACAGAAAGGAAGAAACTAATAATGATAATGATAACAATAATAAAATGAAAATCATAAAAATAAAAGAATTTGAATATGCAAAACAAGTGATGCAAAATGCAGTTGCTCACCACTCACAGACTGATGCCTAGCCAGTTCCCATGCACCAATCTCCTCCCCCACTCCCTCCCCGGCCAACTCCCCCCGGTTTATATCCTGGGCATGACATCACATGGTGTGGAATACCCCTCTGGCTAGTTTGGGTCAGCTGCCCTGGCTGTGTCTCCTCCCAACTTCTTGTGCTCCTCCAGCCTTCTCACTGGCTGGGCATGAGAAGCTGAAAAATCCTTGACTTAGTCTAAACACTGTTTAGCAACAACTGAAAACATCAGTGTGTTATCAAAATTCTTCTCATACTAAATCGAAAACACAGCACTATACCAGCTATTACCAAGAAAATTAACTTTATCCCAGCCAAAACCAGGACAGTCATACATCACTGATGAACAGCAGTCTCAAAGTTCCTGCAGTTTCATGGAAATAGGTGGCCTAGTAGACACATTAATGACAGCACAGAAGGAAAGTCTGCTGAGTGAGGATTAGACTCCAGAGAATCTAAAAGGGACATGCGGGTTTGTGAATGTCCAAATCACAAATTCACATTGGGGTTTGCACTGCAGTGGGTTCTTGGGAAACCATATCATAGTCAAGGCTTCTCTCTCATGTGGATCCTCCGGCGTCACACCATAGTTCCCATTAAAAAATCAACCAACTGTGAAACAAGAACAGGGCTGTGTTACGTACTGTGCTGAAGCAACTCTCATTTCTCTTGTAACATAGGTAAGGCAGATGGGGAAATACAGAGTTTGCTGATTGCACCAGGGAGACAGAAAAACAGATGATCTTTCACTAGGTGAGATTTTTTTTTTGGTGAAGTGGGGTTTTTAAACAGTGATACTGAATGGTGAATGCTGGCAACTGCTGGAGCAGTTTCTGCAGCATGACAGATATTCCAAGTGACATTCCGCACTGAAGGCTGGCAGGTAGAATGTGAAACACATTTCAGTCTTAGGCAGTTATACTCCGACCATGCAAATACACTGTCACAACCTTGTACAAGTGCTGTACAGGAGCACCAACAGGTCTCCCCAGGCTCAGTCCTGCAAAGTACTGTGAAGTTCCCAGGTCTGAGCTCTCCTATTATCTCCTAAGGAGAACTGCACTAAATGGCATTGTGCTGGTTTTGGCTGGCATATAGTTAATTTTCTTCACAGAAGCTGGTATGGTGCTATGCTTTGGATTTGTGCTGAAAACAGTGCTGATAACACAGGGATGCTTTCGTTACTGCTGAGCAGTTCTTACCCAGAGACAAGGGCTTTGCTGCTTCTCACCCCTCCCCACCAGTGAGCAGGCTGGGGGGGCTGTCCAGACCCGGAATGGCCAGGTCTGGGGAGATTCTTTGTTATTCCCAGAGTGAGATTAAGACACAAACAAGGTCAGATGCCGTATACAAAACATTTAATGCTTTCAACAACAAGAACAAATCAAATCAAACCAAACTAGTGTTTGCAGAGAAGCAGAAGAGAAGGGGGAAAAAAGGTAAAGTAAAGGTCCTATAGCTACCACCACGGAGCTGCAGCATCCCGTCAGTCCGAATCGTACGTCAGATGGGGGAATTCCACTGGGTACTGGTGGCCATGGTTCTTTCATTGGGGTGTCGTCGCTCCTCTCAGAATTGATCAGGATGTTCCAAGAATCGTTCTGTTCAGCCTCCGCCACCACCCGGCGGTGGTGCACATGCCCAATACCGGCTCTGGAGGGGTCTGTCCCTGGGTCTGGGCACATGTGCTGGGGCAAGGCTGTGGTTTTGTGGTCCCGGTGCTGTGTCGCTACAGCAACAGTGAGGCGAACATCCATTGTTTCAGTGAAGTTAGACATCCGTTGTTCCAGCAATGTTGAGACATCCGTCACAAACACAGTCCACAACACAGCTACAAAGTCCTTTACAGGGGCACAAGGATTTGGGAGGGGACACAGCCGGGACAGCTGACCCCAACTGATCCAAGGGATATTCCAGACCATATGGCGTCATGCTCAGCACATAAAGCTGGGGAAGAAGGAAGGGGGGGACGTTCGGAGTGATGGCATTTGTCTTCCCAAGTCACCATTAGGCGTGACGGAGCCCTGCTTTCCTGGAGATGGCTGAACACCTGCCTGCCCATGGGAAGTGGGGAATGAATTCCTTGTTTTGCTTTGCTTGTGTGCACAGTTTTTGCTTTACCTATTAAACTGTCTTTATCCCAACCCACAAGTTTTCTCACCTTTACCCTTCTGATTCTCTTCCCCATCCCACCATGGGATGTGTGAGGCCTCATTGCCGGCCGGGGTTAAACCACAACAGGTGCTTGCTATGGAAAAAAGGCCTTCCCCATAACCTAGGAACTTGCTGCTTTTGCCGAAATAACACAAGCCATCATGTCTCCATTAGCAGCTGGAGCAGCTTAGAGCAGTTCTGACTGAGTCTATACAAGCTTCAGTTATCGCTCCATCCTTGTAGAAATGATAATGTATACTTTTTAAAAACGAAAGGTGATTATCCACTGCAATGATTCACTTTGATGTGTGACATCGGGAGAGCAGACTTTTGCCTGTTCATGGATCTGCCTGGAAGAATCCTGAGGGAGAGTGCTGGAGAGACATGGGCTCCAGGAGAGCCGTTTATTTTCAATGATCACTTCCTGCAAGCTTAAGCCCGGTGCATAACCACACAGGAAATCCAGCAAAAGTGGATCAACAAGGAGATCCTGACTGAACCCAAACTGACCTTCCTGTCAGCACCCACAAGACAGATCCAAGCAAAGGGCTTTTAGCCTGCTTTCCTTCAGAGCAGGTGGGTAACCTGGTTGGTGTTCAGACCGAAGTTAAGCATGTGTGAAATGCAGGGCCCAGGCTTTGCCCTGCAGGCTATGCAAAGCACCCATTTCCAGCCCTGAGGGGACGCCCTTGGCAGAGCGGTGCTGAGAGCGCTCAGGACCCAGCATGGTCACTGTCAGGACTGATGGAGTCTCCCAAAGTCAAGTGGGGACTTCAGTTCATTCCTGGGGGCTTTTGATCAGGACTGCATAGAATCACATTAACAACAGATGCATACATTTTAAGTGTTAACCAATCCATGCCCATGCCATATTCTATTGAGTGTACATACATCATGTTTAGTCTCATATTTAATACTGTTTTCCATGCATTTTTAATCACTTAAAATTAAAAATACTTGGAGAGCATTAATATCTATACAACACAAATTATTAACTTGACTCTTACTCTCTTATGCACTGGAATGTATGTCACAGCTGAATATGATACGGACTAGAAAAAAATAAAAGGATATATAATTACAGTCTCTAGCTAAGCTGTGTATTTTCCTGCCATCCAATTTTTGTACCGCAACTCTACAGAACTGCTTCAGCTTCTTATCTGAGATCCAGGTAGTGCAAAGGAAGCAGAAGATCTTAGATCCAGGTGGCATTAATAAGGGGCATGGACATTTAATTTTCTTTGTTCTTCTCTGGCACAAGATCCACCTTCATAAAAACACCTTTATCAGCAAACACATGGTGATTTACAACATCTAATATCTTCTCTAGTTTTAAAGTCTGTAAACTGTCTTATATGAAAAATTATGTCTTCCAGTCTAAGACCTTCAAACTCACTTTGGGCCTTTAATAATTAAGATGTAGGCACAGTAAAAGGAACTGTTTGCTGAGCTGCTTAGGGTTTATAAAAGCAAGCCCATGTCTTTGAGTATTCATATTTGTATGGTGACTGAATATATATGAGAGGAAAAGAGGAGAAACAGCCTGATGCAATGATTTATTTTTATTTTTATTTTTTAACAGAAACTACCTGGTTATTACATTTGCTTTTGTACTTTTAGTACAATTTGCTGAAGTGGAAAATACACAAAATTAAAACACTGGTTGAAAAACAGGTAATCAAAGCAAATTTCTTTTCCTCAGCATGTTGTGGATCTTAAATAATGAAGAGGATATGTGCAGTGCAATCCAAATAAATAATTCTTCAGGGCATTTAGTTATGTCAGAAGCTGTGGTAAAAGGTAGGGCAAAAAAGCATTTACAAAAACGTGTGCTTTAAACATGAGAATGAATGTGCCACACCTCTTTCTCTATCCTGGTTCCCAAGGATTCTTAAGGAATTGGATTCAACCACTGTACTACACTCTGCTCTTCTGGAGAAGCTTCCTTCAATATGACAGTTAGAAGGCAAACATTGTATTATGACATTTGTAACTTCAGAAAGGATTTGCTAAACTATATTTTTTTCTCTAAATATTAGTAAATCCAGGCTGTAAATAGGCTTAAAGCTTTTGATACTTAAAGGTGAACTGGAATTTACTTTAGATGATTGGTTTTGATGCATGGATGACTTACACATGTGGTATTACTTTTTGCTTTTAAAATAAATTAGAACCATTTTAGAGATAACTTTAAAGGTCACCTGCTAATTATCTATGCTGAACATCTTCAAATGATGTGACATATTTCAGAGTGCAGCACTAGCTTCAAGAGTGGTTGTTGGAATCACTGAACTTTATAATCAAAAGGTTGGCAATGAAAGAGGCTTACCTGGAAAAAATGAGAAAAATTGACTACTCAGGTCAATGATTATCTTCTTTGCTACAAAGCTGACTGCTTTGTTTATGCGCCATATTATTTTTTAACCTTTTTCTTTTTTTACTTTTTTTTTTAATATACATTTGAGTAGCATGAACAATAATGCTACTCAAGTCTGAGTCAATTTAATACTGGTAAGAAGAGCCACTCAGCAATGACAGTGTATCCCAGATTTGACAGGTCCATACACCTGAAAAAATTTTCCTTCCTCTGAAACTCTGAATTCAAAGCTCTCAGCTCCTCTTGTTCTGATGCTTTTTCTGAGATTGCTTAGAAAACAAAAAAAAGAACTTTTTTTTTAATTTATATTTTGAACTACCTGACAAGATTTGAACTAAAGCCATTTGCAGAAACAGTTGTAGAAATCTAGAAAACCTATAATGACATGCATTCAGCTTGCAATCAAAACACGAGTAGTGTAGGCACATTTTGGCCATCTGTGAAGTGCTGGTGGACAGCATGTATAGGGACAATTTGGGGCATTACATGGTCTAAAAAAATATTGAGAATACTATTTTGGATACAGTTTTGAAAATACTAAAGATTTTCCAGAGCCCAATTTAGATTTGATAGCTGATCACCAAAAAGAAGGCAAGCAAAATTACCAGCCATTTCTAAAAATATAGGCACTAGCCACCTTAACATATCCAGTTAAACATGCACTTCATTACAAGGCCTTTTCTGCACTTTCTTTCTCTCAGTATCATTTCAAAATTCCTCATCAAATGGCTGTATCCCCTTTATATTTTACCACTTTACCTTCTCCCTCCCATGTCATGACTGAAGTAAAATAGCATCTATTTCCTAATAAAACAAGCTTTCTTTTGAGTAATCTGAATAATTATGTAGAAACACTTGCTGTGTTTTGAGGCTGATTCATAACGAAGAGATCTGTATGAATAACTGGGAGGGGGAGGGAGGTCTGAATTGCACTACTGAGACCCAAGCCTATACTGGAGACAGTTCAGGGCTTTGGTTTTAGTAGTGAGGAACTGAGGCAGGAGGCAGAGCATGGACACCAGTGTCTCACTGGACCAGGGCTGTGTGTCCCTGCAGAGTGGCTGACCACTCTCCAGACTAGAGTGTGAAGATACAGACCTGAACAGTGAGGAGACTTACAGGACCAAACACTGGATTCAGAAGGGTTGGTGTGTCACATCCCTGTCTCATTCTAACACTGTGCAAAACCAGGATGCTAAAACTTACTTACACGCTTACCGATCATATGTATGGAGAAGATAAACAGAAATATCCAACTTTTCCTATGCAAATAATCTTAAAAACTGTTGCATTTTAAAAGCTATGTTATCTTGTAAATGAGCTTCAGGAATTAGCTTCATGATCTATTCCCTATAAGTCCTATAGGAGTAGACACTGGAAGTGCAGTGTGATGCCAAGATGTCTATGGCTGTTCTCTATGTCTCCCAGTCTGGAAGTTGAACCCTACCCTTAAAGTTTGAGAGTTCTCATGTCATGAAATGTATTTTGTTCAATGATTAAAATCTACAAGTCTGATATAATTTTCCTGGAACCATTCATGGAAATGTCATTAGTTTACCTGAATGTTAGCAAAAGGGAGGGATAAAAATTTGTCCAAAGTTCTTTTAACTTAAAAAATGGAGGCGTGTTTGGAAGGGTCAATTCTTTCTTTTCATAATAACTACATATTTGTGTAATTAACCTCTTCCTGTTAAGAAAAGTCTTATTTGAAACTCTACTTTTGCATGAGTTGATGCAGCAGTTCCATTCATGTTCTCTGATAGAATCCAAGAGAAAGAACCTAGAAATTCAGATTATCAGACATTCTTCTTAGCTTTTTAACGCAAGTCTCACTGTAGCTTTTTAACGCAAGTCTCACTGTAACGTGGTTTTCTTTGATGCTCTTTAGTCACTGAGGATTTCAATATCCTAAATTTATCTACATCTGCAGACGACATTTTCATATAAACCAGAAATATGCCACTTTGTTGGAGAAAAGCATTAGGATCTATTACTACCATGTGTATGTGTCATCTTTCTAAACATGTGCTGTTTGCTGAGTGGTATTTATATTGTATTTGTGCAGGGCAATGTAAGAAGCTCCATAAACCCCTTGCATTACATGTGTGTGGTATCAAAACTATCAGCCTAAATCTACCTGCTTATTCTGACTGAAGAACCTAATTCTAAAATCTAGTGGTATAATGATTAAAACTTCTCAGAGGCTAACAGGCACTAAACTCCTTATACACACTCCTTTGCTCCCCAATTCTCAGCAACAACAGTAGAAGTAAAATCGGAAAGAACAGGTGCTTTACTGGTAACATTTTAGGTTTAGATTCCTGACATAATAATTTTAAAAATCTTTCCATATATATTCCAAAGAGGTTTTTGTTTAATATATATGATAGAGAAGATTACACTAAAATACCAGAGATCACCAAGACATCAGACTTGGTCAAATTAAACATCATCATTTCTTGAAACAGGAAAATCAGTCAAAATAACTGAGCTTCTTTGAATTTCAAAAATGGCATTACTGCTCCTGTCTGACTAGGGTGCATTTCACAGCTGTCTGGTTTTTTTGGTTTTGCAGTCTCAGTAGTGTGATTATGAATTAAAGTTCCATCCTAAATTTGTTTCTGTTGTTCCTGTCCTGTCAGCTTTTTGTAGCCTAGTTCTCTATTAAAAACATGCATAGATGCATGAAGGCAGCTTTAAGTACCCCCTCTTTTTTTTCTGCTAAATTGGTCTAAAGGGATTTCAATGTAACAACGAGCTGCCTCCTTAAAATGCATGGTATACCTGAAGAACATTGTCTACTCCATTACACATCTCCTTCAAGAGAGTTAGAGACAGAGCCTCCTGCCCCACTAATTTCCATCAATATAATCAATTGTGCTTGTGCGGACATAGCACAGGTGTGAGTATTTAGCGGTTCGGGTATAACTTAGGAAGCTGGTATCACTTCCTTTAGTACATGTGGATGTGGGGAAAGGTCAGTGTATTCCCCCATGACCTCAGAATCACCATTATGGCTTGTGCTTGTAATTTAAACCTACATTTATGCTTTGTATCCATATACACATGTGAAGCACTGAGTGCCAGACAGCGTTCAAGATGGTGAAGGGCTCAGTACATTCCCTCCAGCTAAGGCCACAAGGTAGTTTTCTGGCTGTCAGTCAGTAAAGAACTAATATCCAAAGAGCCATATGTCCAAGATATAATCTCCCTAGTGAAGCTCTGGGTCAGTGATCAGCCCCTTACCTATCAAGCTGAAGATTTCTTTCCAAGAAGTTCTTTGAGAAAAAGAGGCAATGAGTGCTTTGCCTTTGGGTGAGAGATAGTTCTCATTAACAGTCATTGGTGTAAGGCCCAGCAATAGCTCAAAGATAATTACTATTTTTCTGTTTCCCTCCCTTGCTACAGCTGAAAGAAATTTAATTTTATTTACATGTCGTGGTTTAACCCCAGCCAGAAGCTAAGCACCACGCAGCTACTCACTTACTTTCACCCCACCCAGTGGGATGGGGGAAAGAATTGGGAAAAGTAAAACCTGTGGGTTGAGATAAGAATGGTTTAATAGAGAAGGAAAGAAGAAAAAGGATTGGAATGTACAAATGATGCACAATGTAATTGCTCACCACCTGCCAACTGACACACGATTCCCCTGCCCCCACTCCCCCCAGTTTATATACCGAATGTGACGTCCCATGGTATAGAATACCCCATTGGCCAGTTGGGGTCAGCTGCCCTGGCTGTGTTCTGTGCCAACTTCTTGTGCCCCTCCAGCTTTCTTGCTGGCTAGGCATGCGAAGCTGAAAAATCCTTGACTTCAGACTAAATATTACTTTGCAACAACTAAACCCATCAATGTGTTACCAGCATTCTTCTCATACAGAACCCAAAACCACAGCACTGTACCAGCTACTAGGAAGACACTTAACTCTATCCCAGCTGAAACCAAGACATGTTAAAAATCAAATAAAAAGAAAAAGACCTCAAAATCTACTTTACCTGTAGTCCCTCCTTCCCTATTTTTCTGACACACTTTTGCAGATCAGCCTGTAAACAGCATGTCATATTTAGAAAGCCTAAACATCACTTGCAGCACTCTTGTCTGGGGGAGATTGCTCAGTATAGACACTGGTGAAATGCAGGCTGCAAGAGCTTGTACTAGTCGGAGTTGTAGCACTGTACCTTATCTGCTAGTCACGAATAATACCTTTACCCACCTACTTTTAAAGAAATGATAAAGTTCAAAATTCTAATAAAACCTGCTAAGCACTTTATGAGGCACAGTGATATTTTTAGTTTCATATGATGGAGCGTGTCCAGAAATTACCTAGTGCAACATCAAATGAGCTGTAGACCACAAGGAGAGATGACTTTACTAATCTTGAAAATCATAGAAGTTATTCAATCAATTCTGGGCTGCTTACAGAATAAATTGGGGGACAAATCAGGGTGACCAGTAGGTGTCTAATAACCTAAAGCCTAGATGTTTTTTGAAGGTGAGAATACAGGCTCTTTCTATTGAAAACATCATTTCGGGAGGGGGAGAAGATCTCTAATATAATCTATTTTTCTCTTTTCATGAGTGCTAGCAGTGCTACTACACATGTGGAAAAAGAAGGAGGTGAAACAAGGTTCACTTTCCTTCTTATCCAGTTTTTTGCTCCTGAGTCAAATAGGAGGCATTACTTAAAATTATCATGAGGGGACACCTCCCAGACAGTGGCCAAACATCTTGTCTTTGTATTGCTCCAAGTCCTTCCCAGCTGCTTTGGAATTCAACCTCTGATCTCCTGCTTGATGGCACAATGAACTGCCACAAGAGTGGCTGGCTGGTTCCAATTAAAATCTTTCAAATCTTTTGCACTTTTTTACAGACTGAAAATCTTCTTGAATCATCTGCAACCACTTCACCCCCACCCCTAACAATCTCCAGGCATTTTGCTTGTCAGGCAGCCCAACACCAAATGTGCTGGTTTTGTTTGACCTATATTACAATGAAAAGCTACTTGGTTCTTTAATTCACTGCCAAATAAAGCTGTTGTTATCTCTGGATGGATAAAGGGAACTAGGCCAAATGGTGATAAAGTCTCAGGGATGAAATGAGATTAAACCAGTTCTAACTCACCTTGCTATTTGCTAATTATATATGCACTGGTCAGCAGAGCTTACTGTCTGTCTAATCAGATGTCTAAAGGTCAATTAAAAGGGGCTAATGTCTGCAAATTAATGTCCAGTGAAAAGCATAGGGGTTATATCTGTCCTTTTCTTTATTTTTGTCTTTTCAAGACATTTTCAGGGCATGATACATGTATAAAATTACAGTGTGCTTTCAAAACACAAGAGGATTCCTCCCTCTCAGTCTTTTTTTCTTTAAATTTCAAAATTACTTGGCAAACACAATTCTAATGCAGATCTACAACCAGGTCAAAGAACTACCTCTCATTTCTTTTTTAATTAACACTTGGCAATATTGTTAAGGAAAGCATTACTCAGAGAGCTGGAGTCACGTTAGCACCAGAAACCTCTCCAGGGCATCAAACAATGCTGGGAAGCTTCCACAGAAACCTTTTTGGAATAGTTGCTCACTTAACATCTTTGCTGTCACTGCATAAACACAGATCCCTCTACAAACTGTTTGACTTCTAAATAAATTCAGTAGGCAAGTTTGTTTGGCTTGTTGAGGGGGATGGAAGGGATGACCCGAAGTTTAGTAACTCCCGGCCTGCCCTGTTTGAAAATACAGCCAACAGAGAATGCTGCAGAGGAGGGCAGAGGTGTCATCAGGGGACATGCTGCTTTTTTTTGACTACCCCAGCATATCCCAGCAAACTGAGGGCTACATCTCCTGGATCCTTTACGCTCTTGGCCCCAGCTGCTCCTTCACAGACTTCAGGGCACCAGAGCAAAACAAGTTCAAGTGGCAAGAGGATCGGGTCCTCTCGCTGTCATGTCCAAGCAACTCCTCTGGAGGCAGCATCTGCTGCTCAGCAGGTGAGAGGAGGTTTGCAGCCTCACAGATCCCCTGCCCTGAAACACCCACCTTGCCAGCCTCCCCTCCCGTTTCAAAGGGAGGAGTAAATAAAAAATGGTGGGGAGAGGCCACAAGTAAAAAGGAAAGAGAGCCGTGAGGGCAGGGAATAAGGCAGGAATGTAGGTGGGCAAGAGAGAAAGGCAGTACAGACAGGAGAGAAGGGCTGTCAGAGAATACCTTTAGCTGCAATGTCCTATAGCTGAAACAGGTGTGAGAGGTGCAGGGGAAAATGGAATGAAAGCATTGAAATGGGCAAATTTATGCACAACTGGTCTTTTGAATTTCAGGCGGTTCACAGGTCAGGAGCAAGGAGTGGGGTACTTAGGTTCAAAATAAGAGCATACACAATCTGAAAGATAGAAACCTGAACAAATGCCAGAGTTTCAGGCAGTGTAATTTCTTTGAGACAGGACACATATGGAATAAGTTGTCATCAAAGCAATGAGCATTAGCAGATGTCTAGACATCTTTATGAAAAGAGAGGCACTGTCGGGTATAGCATGACACAGCAGGGAGGTAAGATTGCATTTAAAAGTGGACTGTCTTTTTTCCAGAAGAATAGCTCCCTGCATCTTTGCAGGAGTAGACTGACATTCTTCTGGAAACCTAACTGCTGTAACATTCATAATTATTGTTATATATAATTATTTCAAATTACTCAGAGATCGTTAGGTCAGAACTGTTAATGCCAAACTTTGAGTTCTTCTAGCAGACGTTGTTGCTTGTATTCATATTAGAAGAAGCCATCAGATCATCTTGTTTCAACCCAACTATATTATTTGTCTTCAGTGTCACTCATTTACTTCTGGATACAGCATATTTTGTAGACAGGCATCCACTACCATCAGGTACTGACATACTGGGATGTGGACTATGCATCCTTGGTACTCTGTTGCAGTAACTGATCACCATCACTGTTTACACATGTGCTTTAATTTAAAATCAGATTCGCCTGGCTTCAGCTTCCAGCTTTCCACTACCAGATGAAGGAGCTGATCTTGCTTTTACCCGGTATGTTCATCTCTTGAGGATAACTTTATGCTGTAATCAAGTCACCAGCTGCAGCAAATTGGCTGAGTGAGAGAAACCATATCCAGCTCTTCAAAGTCCTTGCACCTCCCATTGTGGGGAAATACCCAAAATGCAAACTCCACTGTAACTGCAACATGGGTACCCATGCCCAAACTGGCTAGCTCAGTACTGGTAATGGTGTGGCTCCATGGCAATAAGTTTTCATTTATTTAAAGCAAGCTTGAGGCAGTGGCACAAACTGCCAGCTGATGAAGTGACTATAGCAGAAAGTTACCCTTAGAGAGACACTACATCATGCCACGACAGACCTTTGAAACTACAGTAATGCTGAGAAAGACCTGACAGAGAAAGCCTATCTACAAGCTCCTCTATGTATAGGAGCTTGTAATAAAAAAGAGGTTTCTTCAGCTTTACATTTTTTTCTATTTATTCTTGTGTTTCTTTTTGCTGTATACAATTGTGTTAAAACACAATCTTTGATCTTCACCTTTTGTGCTTTACTTTCCACACAATTTATGATATACACACAAACAAAGAAAAATATTCCCTTTTTTGCACTTTTAAGTGTCAGGTAAATTAAGGCTTTCCAAAAGCACACAGAATTATCTGAGTAGCCAACAAAATTCTGCAAAACAGTTTAGTACAAGTGATTAGTCCTATATGTAATAAAAATGTTTGGTGAGACTTCATCAAAGACTTCACCTATTTTAGTTATAATGCTCTAGCAGAAACAGTAGAGTTACCTGTTCATTCAGCTATGAGGGCTGCATAAATCAGACATCACTGTATTATGTTAAAGATTGTTCAAAATGTGAAAAATATTAATGAAAGACAGTGAAACAGTCTTACTACTATTGATATTTTTCTTAAAACACAGTAAGAATAAATTTTTTCTCCAAATTTAAATATTAAATCTAAACAGACTCTTGTTTAAGAACAATTCTCCAGCTGGAATCGAGGATTGGCATGCACCAAAATCAGGATATGGATCAACATCTACTGGAAATTCATTATAATGGGCAGTTTCTCTAACAGAAAAATTACCCAAAACATTAAAAGCTTCAAGAGGTAAAGGTGTCAACAGAAAGTAGTCTCTATTTATATCAAACAGATTTTTTTTTTTTAATTTATAAAATATTGTTTTATATCTGCCAGGCAAAAATGTCAGGAGGCCTGCATGGGTGAACAAGCTGCTCCTGGCAAAACTCAAAATGAACAGGATGTATACAGAAGGTAACTTGGGAAGAATATAGAGACGCTGTGTGAGCATGCAGAAATGTGGTTAGAGAAGCTAAAGCTCACCTGGCACTGAATCTGGCAAGGGATGTCAAAGGCAACAATAAGAGTTTCTGTAAGTGCATAAATGGCAAAAACAAGACTAGGAAAAATGGAGAATCACTGCTGAATGGGGCAGGGGACGTGGAGACATCTGAGGTACTGAATGCCGCCTTCACCTCAGTCTTTACTAGCAGGATTAGCCTTTGGGAATCCCAGGCCCCAGAGATCAGAGGGGTAGTCTGGAGTAACAAAGACTTGGAAGACCATCAGGTTAAGAATATTTAAGCAAACTGGACATACTTAAGTCCATAGGCCCTGATAGGATTTTACCCATGAGTGCTAAGGAAGCTGGATGGTGTCATTGTGAAGTCATCTCAATAACCTTTGAATGATCATGGTGATTGGGAGACGTGCCTGAGGACTGGAGAAAAGAAAATGTCACTCCTATCTTCAAAAAAGGCAAGAAGGAGGATCCATGGAACCACAGGCCAGTCAACCTCACTTCAATCCCTGGGAAGATGATACAGCAACTAATGCTGGAAACCATTTCCAGGCACATGAGGAACAAGAAGGTGATTTGGAGTAGTCAGCATGGGTTCACAAAGGAGAAGTCATTCTTGACCAATCTGATAGCCTTCTATGATGAACCATCTGGCTTGGTAGATGAAGGGAGAGCAGCGGACATTGTCTACCTAGGCTATCAAAAAAGCTTCTGAAACTGTTTCCATAACATCGTTACAGAGAGGACGGGAGAACTGGGGATTGGATGAGCAGTCAGTGAAGTGTATTGAAAAGTGGCTGAATAACTGGGCCCAGAGGGTGGTAGTCAGTGGCACAAAGTCTACTTGGAGGTCAGTGACTAGTGTACCCCAGAGGTCAATACTGGTACCAACACTGTTCAACAACACCATTAATAATATGGACCATGGGGCAGAGTGTACCCTCAGCAAATTTGCTGGGATGAATGGTTGATGCAGCCAGAAGGTTGTGCTACCATCCAGAGGGACTTCAACAGGCTGGAGAAATAATCCCACGGACAAATACATGACAGGGCCAACAGCATGGGAAGCAGTTTTGCAAAAAAGGACCTCGGTGTCCTGGTGCACACCAAGTTGAACATGAGCCAGCGATGTATCCTTGCCACAGAAAAGGTTAACAGTATTCTCAGATACATTAGGAGGAATACTGCCAGCAAGTTGAAGGGAGTGATCCTTCCCCTTTACTCAGCACTGGTGAGGCCACAACTGGAGTACGGTGTTCGGTTCTGTCCTACCCAATACAAGAGAGACATAGACATACTGGAGACAGTCCAGAGAAGGACCATGAAGATGATGAAGAGACTGGAGCATCTCTCATATGAGGAAAAGCTGAGAGAGCTGGGATTGTTCAGCCGACAGAAGAGAAAGCTCAGGGGAAATCTTATCAATGTATATGAATACCTGAGGGAAGGTAAAGAGGATGGAATCAGGCTTTTTTTTGCTATAGCCATCTTTTCTACAATTGACCCTATCTGAGGGGGAGAAATATTATGAGACAGAGCAAATGCAATATGTGAAAGAGGCTTTAATGTTAGGTGACTGTTCAGTATTGCATAAGAAAGAAGCAAAGAAGCAAAATATCCTTATTCTAAACTTAATTCTAAACAACCCATGTAAAAAATGTGGATTAAAGAAGTGGTTTGAAGGTCTGTTAATGAATATTAGTAGTAAATGGCTGTGGTGGGTTGACCATGGCTGGATGCCAGGTGCCCACCAAAGCCGTTCTATCACTCCCGCCCCTCTTCGCTGGACAGGGGAGAGGAAAAGAAAACAAAACAAAGGGCTTGTGGGTCAAGACAAGGACAGGAGAGATCATTCACTAATCACCGTCACGGGAAAAACAGACTCGGCTTGGGGAAATTAACTCAATTTATTACAAATCAGAACAGAGTAGGGTAATGAGAAATAAAACCA